>JAOEGS010014874.1:0-15120 GCA_025447755.1 Corythornis vintsioides | reverse complement strand
GTTCATGGAAGTGCTCATTTTAGCAGAGGAGCATAACACAAAATGGCAAAGACCTTGCTGGCAAATAAATGAGGGGTAATTTCCTTCTGTTGGATTTATTCAGTTCTTTAAGATATAAATGTATTCCTGATGGCCAGGGAAATCAGTCATTCTACATTAGGAAGCTTGATTGATGTCTTTGGCAGGCCTTTATGAAGGGCTGTATAAGTGAATCTGGAAATAACCTACTGGGAAAAATATTATGTGGTCTAGTTCATTTAATACACAAGTATTCAATTATGGATTTGTTAGTTTTGCTTTTGTTGCTGCTGAAGGAAATTTTAATTATACAGATACAGGCAAATAAATTACTTCATCACCACAAAACACCTCCTGTGTGACATCCATCACCCCCAAACCACTGTGACTTGCACCCCATCTGAATTTTCATCACTCTATTGTTCTGTTTCCAGTTGGTATCTCTTACTGTGACAAGATGAGGAGTGTTTAGTTATGGACCAGGGTCCCACTGAAGTTTACAGATAGTGCTTGCCCCAAGGACTTTGCATCTGAAGAGTGTGGCTGCTCATCTTCCTTAGCAGGCTCCATGGGCTGTGCAGCCTCCCATGCCCACGGAGAAGGTGGTGTGGAAGGAAAGGCTGCTGGGCAGAGCTCCAGCAGTGGGAGAAGGTACAGCAGGGTGTGGGAGAATAGACCAGAACTGTTACTGAGTCATTCTGGATTGAGAATAACAACAAACACTCTAGATTTGGAGTAAGATGGACACAGTGCAGCCTCAGATCTTGCCTGTGATGATGTGGGTACATCAATGCCATGTCTTGAACTGGAATAACAAAGACAACTCTCAGCAACTGGGCACACAGTCATAGCTGTGGAGAAGGCTGTTTTGTTCCTAACCTTCCAGTGGGATTTGAGTCTTGGCAAGGAGTGGAGAAAAGCTTGTGTAATAACCAGTGGGTCTCCTAGCACCTTCTCTGCTGCTCCTTCTCTTGATTTATAGCAGCCTCTAAGATCAGAGGTTCATTTATTATTGTTTTCTGTTCTTTGAGCAGCTTCCACCCCCTCACTCTTTGATCAAAAAACTCATGTTGTTTACTTACTGACATAGGTCAATGACAGCAGGGAAAAAATGGTGACTAAGCCAATTAATTGCTGCCAGAACAAAGCCTGCAGACTGGGTCTCAAAGTGTGAGCTTGACAGCAAATCCTTGGGCTCAGCACAGAAGTCATCCCTGTGGAGAGATCGATCCACCTGCACCAGCCTGTCCTGCACTCTCTGCTTCCCACAGCCAGGAACTTCTGGGCCCAGTTTTCTTACCAGTCCTTCAGGTGCTGTGTGGGACAGGAACAGGCAGCTTGTGTTCACAGGACCCTCCTGGTCCAGCTGCTGCTTACTGGGGGCCAGATCCTGCTGGAGACCTGTGAATCCCTCAGACCAAGCTTGAGTGTAGATCCTTAGTCATGCTTCAAAAATCTTATTTGTATTCATACTCTAGACTGAATTTTGGGTTTTCAGGCTATTTTGTCTTTTCCAGCTTTTATTCCTTTGCCTGGGTTGATCTCGGGGTGCTGGGGGTTTGGGTCAGACCCTGCTGTGCTGTGGCACTGAGCTGCTTTCTTACTGTCTGAGGCATGAAGATAACCAGTACCTGCTGGGTTGGTTTTGCTTTGGGTTGGTTTCACTTTCTTTCTGTTGTGAAAAAACCCCCCAAAGTCTTGGTTTGAAAGCCAAGCCTTGTGTGTTGCTGAAGGCTGTGCTCCCTTTATCCTCAGCACGGGTTAAAAATGTTTTTCAACTGTTAGGAGCTGTTTACTGGAGGACTTGCTGGAAGAGCACTAAATGTCCAGACCTGCCTGGGCTGTGCGAGAGAATTACTGCTTTTGTGCTTTATCCTGTGAAGCTGAGATGCAATAAAACCTGGTATTGATATGACTTGCTTTAGAAAGCTCTTTCAGGTCTACTTGTGAAAAGCAGCAAATAGGAGCCAGGTGGAATTATGCCTTTCTAAGAGTCTTGTCTTTTGTTCAGCAACAATAGTAATTTAGTGGTTCCCAATCAGACCCACTCACAGCTTTGCAATAACTTGTGTTCTCTAGTTCTCACTCCTCCTGTGATTGTCTCAGTTCAATGTTGTACTTCAGTTTCTATCTTCTTGGAGGATATTCAAGTGTTTTCTGGGACCTAACTCTATTTTTGAGAGCGTGCTTTCTGCTGGTCACAGCTCCTGGCTGGCTGTGGGGAAGGGAGGCTTGTATGGGGTGAGTCAGGCAATAAGCTTCCATGGAGATCTTTGTCTCTGGAGTTGTTACCCACAGCCAGGGCTGCATCTCACCTGAAGTTTTTGTCATTTGTCCTGATTGTGATTTCTCAGTAGAATAAACTTTTCATCAGACTCTTCAAGAAGCATTAAGCAAAATTTAGGTTATTCAGCAATAAGTCTTTATGATCTGCTTGGAAGTGTTTTGAAACAGCACTGGTAGAAGGGACTTGTGCTGGCAATGAATGGGAGTAGCTGTGAAGTGTGTTTTAAACCCTAGTTTGAGTGGAAACAGATTAACACACCTCAAACATGGCCCTCATTTCCCAGGGCTGTGCTTTCCCTGAGATGTTCAGTCATGTTCCAGAGGAGTGTCATCCTGGAATCTTCCATTGCTCAAGTATTTAAGCTTAAAGTAAAAAAGCAAGTACAGAGCTGAGGTGACAGAAGGGCCTTTTGCACAACAGGCTCAGCTTTCTGAGCTTCTGCATGGTTTCCTTCCCGAGCTGGACGCTGTTGTGTTGGGCACCTGAGCTGGTGGATTTTCCACAGCAGGTGAAGTTCCCTCTGGAGCTTTTCAGCCCAGCCCAGTGTGGTGTGAGCGCACGGGTGTCATGGGTGCTTCAGGAGTCTCGGGACCTCTCTGGAGGTGTCTCATCTTCCTTTTTTTGATAGTTTAAAATTCTTTATTGAGGCAAATCCAAAGCCCCAGCCGACAGTGTGTATTTTCTGCTGTGTCCATGAGACCTCTTCATGTTTGGAAGAAAGAATGAAGTCTGGAGTATTTCCAGGCAGCTGCCTGGGATGGAGGGGTTGTTGACATTATTGATAGTGCCCAGCCTTAGCCTTGTTTGTTTTTGGTGAACCTCAACACAACTGCACACAGTGGAAGATCCAAGATTATTACTCATTAAGCTCTCATACTTTGGAGGTGTCTTTTGGTGATGCAGCCTTGTATTGTTTTGAGAGTATTTGTTCTGCCCCAAACCCTTACAAGAGGAAGATTGTCTAGTTTTGTCATGTTTTGGTTTGTTTGGTTTGTTTGTTTTAATCCCAGCTAGTGATTTCACAATTTCATACATCTTTGACAGCTGATATTTAGTTGGTTAACTTTTTCAATCAATTTGAATACTTAGCCTGCAGTTGGTGAGAACAGGACACAAATAGATGGTTACAGCCTGATGGGGCTTCACAAGACCTGGCCATTTTTCAGTCTGTGTTTCCAGAGATTGTTTATGGACTCTGCTGGTTACTGAAACATCTCCTCTTCCTTTTTCTCCCCCTCTCCTCCTTTCTGGGGCTGCAGGGAATGGACAATGCAGTAAAACATCAACTGAAATGGTGATTACAATTTAATGCCAAGTGGTATTTTAAATGCCTCTGCACATCTACATTTTAAAGCAAGGAGGGTGGGACAGGGGAAGGTCTGTTACAGTATTAAAACCTGCCAGGGGCACAGCATTTCTTTCCACTTCCCAAATGCCTGTCCAGACTGAGATAATTGGGAATGTAAAGATGGTGTCTGTGGTCTCAGACTCTGACGTAGAACTACCTTAATTTCTTGCTACCTCTGCTTGTGGAGAGCTTTTCCCAACATGTTAAATTCATAGAATTTGTTCCCACAGATTTTAAATTCATATTTTAAAACATAGACTGCTGCCATGTGGATGCTTTTTAATGTGACTGAGAGACAGCTAACACTGACCTGGGCTAGCTGAAACCTTTAAAGCATCACTACAAGGCTGCCTTTTCTCCTGGTATGGTTCTGTCCTATCCTCTTTTCCCTGCACAGCTGTCATGTCTAAAAAACTTCACTAATTTAGTGATGCTGAGAGCCATCCCAGAGCAGGCCATGTCTTGATAACAGACTTTGACCTTGCTTTTGGCTCACTCTCTTTACCCATCCCGACGTGGGCTCAGAAGCAGGAATCTGAGAATCAGGATTTGAAACATGGTGTTTTCTCATTGCATCTGGGGCAGTGGGCTCTGATTGACCTTAGCCAGACAAGCAGCTCAGCTTTGTGTTGGTAATTCTCTCATTTCCACCCTGGGAAAGGGCTGATGAATTTGTCCCAAGGTGACAAGTCAGCATGAAGGGTCCCTCTAGGATACAAGCCCAGGAGGACCATGAGTGTGTGATGCAGTGGAGAGGGCTTTGCTCTGTGACTCTCCTTGGGACCATCTGATCCTCAGGCCAATTACCTGAGCTGTTGTAGGTATCAGAGACTGACAGGATTGCATTCTAACCCATTTTGGGAGCCTCGGGATGGTTTGACAATGAAGTACTTGGCAGCTGGGTATGTGCTGGGTTTGTGCTTTGGAGTAGTGAGATGGCCTTGCCTCCCTGCCTGGCTACTCCTGAGCTCTCAGGTTCTTTGAAAGCCCATGTTGACTCCAGAATCTCTTTTCTGACTGGTAATAGCTCACTTAGAGCCTGTCATTCTTCATTCAGAATTGAAATGATTTTCCCCCACTATACATTACTCTCCATTTATTGCCTTTGTATTTTACCTGACATCTTATTACTCAGTCACCAGGTATTATTATTTAGGTGGAAACATGAATCCTTGGCTCTAAGCAGATGTTTTCTCATCACCTGGCAAACTTACCAGCCTTACACAACAGTTTTCCCAATGCATGCCTTTGTGCCACACGCTCCCCAGGAATGTCTGAGCCTCATTGTGCTGTACAGAGTGCACAAGAGAGTTCTTGTGCTGAAACTTGGACAGGATCAAAAGCCAAATATGAACACACAGCAGGTAGAGTGCAGCCAGGGACAGCAGCCAGCAAACACCTCCAGACCCCAGAACACAATGAGGGAATGAGCAATTTCTGGTGACACTTGGTGCACTGATCTGAGGCCCTGATTTGAGCTGTTCTGAGTGTGTTTGACACCTTTCCCACTGGTGTCCCTCTGGGGAAGCTGAGATGGACCCAGTGAGGGCTAAGCCCTCAGGAGTGGCTGTAATGTTGGTTCAGAGTGACTGAGCAACAAGAAATGTCTATGGGGTGGTGCCAGGCAGGATGCTGTTTGTCACCTACTCTGCATTATCAGTGGCCTTTACTTGCTCTAGGAGCTCTGGCTTTTGGTTTGGGTATTGATCTGGTGACTGGAGCAATGTTCAGTAACTGCAGAATTCAGTCTGAGCCTTGGGTCTGGTAGGCCTGGGGAAGATGTTTGATATTTCTACCTTTACCTCAGGCTCTTCCTTCACAGTCTGAAGAGACCAATTCAGAAAGAGTGTTTTGGAAGAGCATTGTTAACAGTAATACTGGCTGATATTTTCAGGGATGAAACATTGTGGGTTGTCAGTATGGACTGACTTTAAAAAAAAAAAAGAAGTTCTTGAAATGCATTTTCCTCTTTGCTTATTCTGTAGGGAACTTCATCCCAAAAAGCAGAGAACTGGCACAAGAGCAGCTGCCTTCTGCTTCATTAGCAAAGGCAGCACATGAACCTTCCTTTCAGTCCTTCTGAGGGGTAGGTTGGTAAACACCTTAACTACTGATTTATGGGAAGCTGATGGCTCCAGGCACACCTACAGTGCTGTTTAGCCACAGTGTCAGCTGGGATTTGTAGAAATATTGCTGCTCTTGCTCATTCTTGGGCCAGTTCATACCCAAGTTGGGTACAACCCAAAAGCAGAGCCTGAGAGGGTAAGAAGAGTCAGAGGTGGATGTTCTGTAAATGTCCTTAATTCTTACAAGAAACTGAACCCGCTCTGTGCTGAAGGGAGAGCTGCTGCAGTCGCTGCTGTTCAGGCTCTGGCTGTTGCTGTGCAGACCCCCAGGCAGCATCCCCTCGGGTGGAAGCCCTTTGGAAAGAGGCCCAATGTGTGTGTCCTGCAGCTCTGCTGAGTGCAGCTCAGGGGCTCTCCCCCCTCTGCTCCCCCTGCCACACGTGTTCTCCATTACAGCCTGCACTGGTTCCTGTGCACGGAGCTTGCTGTGTCCAGCTCTGGAAACAGAGTGTAGTCATCTGTGGGAGAACTGTGTCCCATGCTGGGAAAATTGTGTTTATGGTTCCTGCAGGGAAAGCAGTTCATCAATTCCAGTCCCCAAGAGTTCTGCTGTTTCTTCCTCCTTCTTCTGTATCTTCGAGCGATATCACAAGAACCTTTTGCCCCTGTTGGGCTGAGCCTGGGTTTCTCCCAGCTCTGAAATAAAAAGCATATGCTCTGCAGTCTGTGTTTTTCAGGGCCGTCCACAGAATAATCACTGGGTTTTGGCTGAACACAATAATAGCTGCTATGTACCCCAAATATTTGGGTTTGGATGTGCAGCAGCACTGCACTTAGGAAAACTCAATTCTGTTTTATTGTTGGTAGGATTTCAAAGTCAATATTCTGCAGCAGAGGGCATTAAAGGAGGAACAGAGGAGAGAATCAGCCTTGCCAGTGTTGATGTGGAAGGGGAAAGCAGAGAGGGCTTTTTCTCTTTCTCAGCATTTGCATTGTCCTTGCAGGATAATCTTTCTGGCTCCGTTGGTGAGATGTATTCCCCAGGCTTTGTTGTACATTAAACCAGGCTTTGTTTTCAGCTGTAAACCTCAGTCCCACACCCACATCTGTAACGTGTTTCTCAGTTCAGTTTCTGATTTGTAGAAGATATTTTTGTGGTTAAGGAAAATTCTGTGCTGTTCTCCACCTCTCTCTCTTGTGCTGCAAGTGAGTCCAGCTCTGACAGTGATCAGGGGATACTGTTACTCCTGTAAAAAAAAACAAAACAAAAGTTTATAAAGCACAGTTACCTTCTGTTTAAATAAATGATGGGCTATTTCACATGGAAAGAATTGCTTTTGCATCTCTTGTGTAAGTTGGCTCACATTAGATGGGCTTTTAAGAGATCTGGCAGGCTGGGATAGCAAAGGAAAAGGTGTGTCTGGATCAATTAGTTAATTGTTAGATAACAAATTAATCATTTCCCAATGCATACAAAGTGAGCTTCCTTTTCATTTACTGCTCCAGCTGCCTGCTCAGAGATTTAATGTCAGCATTCCCTCCCAAAGCACAGAATTTGGATGTAAACATTCATTGGCCTCTATGGTAATTGCTAATCACAAGAAAATAGTTTCTCAAATGATAAAACTGTGAATAATATTGTTAAAGATGCTTTGGGGGAGTCAAATGAAAAGGAACAAATTAAAGGACTCAAAGAAAAGTGCACTTTAACCATCCTCCTCCTCAGAACCAGCACAGGCAGCATGGCCCTGCCCAGCAGGCAGTGGTTCCATCTTTGCAAATCATGAGATGATTTTGACAAGTTTGGGGATTCACTTGTTTTTGCCATTGCTCTGTTGCTTTGTTCCTGATCTATTGGTTCAAAAAAAGGAAGCTGGAGGAAGAACAGCAATAAAACCTGAGCAGAGGGATGCCTGAGATGCTTGTTTAGATCCTGTTAGAACAATAAATGTGATGAGGTTTGGATTGATATCCCCAAACTTCTCATCAGGGATGTGTTTAGACCTGTGTCACAACTGGAAGCTGAGCCAGGCTGCCCCACAGGACCAGTAAGGAGCAAGGTGTGCAGTGTCTGGGGTAGTACTGTCATTCTGGCAGCTTTGGTGGGGCTTGGTTTGGTTTCTGAGGGATGTTTGTTTGTTTGGGGTTTGTTGTTGTTTTCTTGTTTGTTTTTAAGTGGATAAGAGTCTTGTCTCATTTTCTTCTTTGTAAATCCAAAGGCTTTGCAATCTAAATTAGCAGTTAAAAATAATTTCTGATGCAGTGTCTGGGTTTGCCTACAGGGAAGAGAGCTTTTCTTGCTGCTGGGTAGCTCAGGTCAGCAGCAGTGGCCACGTCCCCTGCACACCCCCTCGCACATGGAAGTGTGTCCCTGGGACTGGTCTGTAACCAAGAGCTGCTCCCATCCCACCAGGCACAGAGGCTGGAATGGGAACAGCTCTCAGGGTGCTTTCATTTCTGAACAGGAGCTGGCTGAGTGATTCCAGCCTGGTTTGTGGCTGTGCTCACGGGGCTGCAGGAACCTGCTACCAAAGGCTACTTCATCTTCTGAGTATTTCTGCCACCAGCTGCTCTCACATCTCTGGTTGGGGTGTGAGACATGTTCATGTCTCTTCCCACAGCTGTTCCCAAGATAACTTTTTGGGAGGGGCAGAAGGGGCAAAAAACAAATATAGATTTTTAGGTTAGCAGAGGAGAATGTGCACAGAGAGCCCGAGGGCAGCTTTCTGTTCCCCCACAGGGCTGTGTGGGCACCACACCAGAGACCCTGCCCCATTTCTGACTACACTCCTGTCTGGGCACCCAGTTGCCACCAACCACCTGCCATGAACTGGGAAACCCCAAGGTGCAGGGGAAGCTGCCTGCCCTTGTCAGAGCAGCCAGGGATTCTGACTTCTAGACAGGCAGGCAAAATCATCTAATAATTATTATTCCCTCAGAACATGCCCAATGTGTGCTCTAAAGTCACTAGGAAATGATGGAGTGAGGGAGAGTGGCTGTTACTGACTTGATGCTGTTTCTCTCCAGACAAGCCTGCTGAGGTTTTCCATACAGCCCAAGGACAAAGGTACCTGCACTCCCTCTGTACATGTTCACCCAAGTGCTGGTGAATTTGGGCTTGGAATTGCTGTGTGATGACAGGAAAGAAAACTGGTACCTCTCAGGCAGCATAAACAGCAGCTCTCAAAGTTTGTGAGGATACCAGATGAGCGACCTAGCAACGCTGCTCTGCTTTCCATCACCAGCACTTGGAGCATGGACAGATGTCTGCTTTCCAACACCTGGAGGTTTTGCCTGTAATGGATCTAGAAGGTTCAAACAGTACTGGGGAAAGTAAAACCTAACCCATCATATTCCTCCCATTTCCCCCCCTCCTCCAGCCTTCTCTCCTGCCTTGCTTTGTCCCCTCCTTGAGATGAGAATGACTTTTCCAAGGTGGGAAAAGGCCAGCACTACTCTCTGCAACTCAGCTGGCTGCAGCAGAGGGAGGTGGGCTCTGTGGTGGCTTTGTGGTGGCTCTGTGGTGGCTCACTTGATGCCATGGAGCTGTTAAACCTGCAGCAGGGGCAGCATTGGTAGTGCCTGGGCCACGAGTGAGCCCAGGGGGCAGCTGGGGGTGCGGGGCCGTGGTTCTGGCTGTGGAACGTGATGCAGTTTGAGAGGCCTGAGGGGAGTGTGGTGGGGAGGGAGCAGCAGCACACACCTCTCTAAAACCTGCTTGATTCTAATATGATTTATTCCCCCCCCCCTTTAAGATTAGTGAAGGATCTTGTTCCTGGCAGCAGCTCTGAATCACAGCTGCTGGATTCTGCCACCCTCCTTCTCATTTTCTGCACCAAGATAAACTTCTCCCAAGCAGGGCATTAACCAGTGAGGATTCTTTATGGAATTAAGGCTTGAGGGTCTTAGTTATGTCAAAATGCAGTAGTACCTTCCCTGAACTGTTTGTGGCTGGCATGAAATATTTTCTTTCAATTGAAACGAAAAGGAAGTGTTTCAACTTGAAACTGCAAGAAGTGATTTCCTAGTTTTGATTTATCAAGAACTTGTTCCCTCAACTTCTGTTGCCACTTTTTGGGAAGTAATTGGAAGAGAAAACAATCAAATGATGAATGAGAGGTAGAGGTGAGGTCATTCCATTTTACATTTTTTTAATTGTTTTTTAGGTTACTTCAGGAGAATTGAAATTAAGTTGCTATAAATGATTATTTATTTTTTTTTTTAGACTGAGAGCTGCTTCCTTTCTGAGCACCACGTAGGCTGTCAGACTCATTATATCCACCAAATCCTTATGAGCACCAGTACCCAGTACCACTAAATATCCAGTAAGAATGCCAAAACTTGAAGAATGATGCTCTGTGATTGGGTGAAGTGCAGCATGGGCACAGATCTGCTGTAGGCTCCTGTCCTAGTGCTTTGCACCCTTGACCACCGTGGTGCTTACAGGATGCTTTGCAGGCTGCAGTCCCAAAGGGCAAGTGAACCTTCTGGAGGTGACTGGGTGAGGTGTCTCAGTGTGTGGATGGAAGGACTCCTGCCAAGCACCTGGCACTTGCATCATCTGGGCACTGGCCACAGCAGTAAAGTTCAGATCCAGGTTTTTGATGCAGCCCCATTCACTAATATAGGTGCTGAGTGGTGACATTCCAAGTAAAAATTGCACAGCAGAGATCACTTGAAATAATTTATGACCCAGGAAGAAAAATCTGTGCTAAGAATAACTTTTAATTACATCAGGTCAGTAAATTATTCTACAGATTCATGCCCAGGACAAGTCTTGGGTGTAGATGATGTGTTAACTCAGTGTGTCCACACATAAAATCCCTGGTTTCTGTGCTGTTCTCATGGAGTTCACCAAAAGAAAAGACTCTGTATTTAGCTCCCTCAATGGAGGAATAACAGATGAGCACAGTAACACTTGCGTGGTCTTAAACCACATTTCTGTTTGCTGCAGTACATCTCTGCTAAGCACCACAGCCTCTGCCTGCTGGCACTTGTGCTGGGATGGAAACCAGCATCGTTCCCATTCATCAGATGGAGCAGCTTTAGGGAGCTGTGCTTGGGTGGACTCAGAGCTTTTAATCTCCCTCCTACAGTTCCCTTCAGTAAGCTGAGCTTTCCACCCTGCTCCAGCAACTGCCTTGGGTTCTTCATGTGGTGTGTTTTCTTACTACTATTGCAGTGTAGTTTTGGCTCCTCTCTTCACATTTGGCAAGATTTTATTTCTAGACATAAGTGGAGATAAAACAGATTTTCTTGCAGAATCTTCCTCAATATGATGGTGGAAGTCTGTGGAAAGGGGGAAAATAAAGCAGCCAAGTTGCAT
Source organism: Corythornis vintsioides (assembly GCA_025447755.1). Taxonomy (NCBI): domain Eukaryota; kingdom Metazoa; phylum Chordata; class Aves; order Coraciiformes; family Alcedinidae; genus Corythornis; species Corythornis vintsioides. The sequence goes on along the minus strand of JAOEGS010014874.1, from coordinate 4,075 downwards.
GTTGCTTTCTAATTGGTTTTCTAGGAAGCATTAAAAAAATGCTGTCATGACAGATGAAAGAAAGATACACTTTAGTATCCCGAGTAACAGCTTTAGGAGGCAGTACTGCAAGTGCTGAGCTTTGCCTAGAGAAATCATCATGACTTGGGCTTTGCTAGTCACACAGAATAACCTGTGTGCTTGCAAAGCCAAAAGGTTCTCTCCTGTAGCTGTGTTGCAGGATAACTCTTGAATATTGTAGCTTTGTTTAATCTGAAGCTTTGGAGGCTGGGACTGGCCAAGCCTGACTCCAGAAAAAGAGAAGTAGTATCAGAATTACTAGTTGGTGTTGTTTCCAACTACTGCTGATCAGTCGTTTGCAGCAGGAATTTGAATTGAATGGGCTCTTGTAGTCCAGACCACGTGGAACTGTTCTGATGGAGACTTGAACCAGAGTTTGATACTGGCTTAATGATGGGCAATATGAGACGCAGCCAGCTGATGGGTTCTGGAGTCATCTGGTTTCATGTTTGCCAGTGGCCTGGCTTGATCAGAACTTGTACTTCAGATCAGTATTTTCTTCAGCACATCCATATCTATATCTATCTATTTTCTGTACCCTTTGTGTTTTGCCTTTTCTGTTCCTTCAGGGTGCTGATCATTTTTCTGTTACTCTGCTCCCAGTTGTTGCCAAGTCTGACTAACAGCTTGGAGAACATCTCCAGCTACCACAGAAGTAGTGAGGAGAGGGGTTGACTGAATGGGTCCCCTCTTTTAACTTTGCCAGTGGAACCTGTAGCTTGAACTGCTGTACTGTTGTTATGGATTAGCCAAGACTCCCATGGTGATCGTGTTGGAAGCTTTGGCACAGCACAGGCTGTGGGGCTTCCTTGGGTTTGTGTCTGTTCATCTACTTGCTTTCCTTGGCCACAACTCTGTTCCTTTTGTCCTGTGTTGGTTCTGCTTCAATGAACCAAGCTCTGGAGTCACAGATTCTTTAGGCAGTCCCTGAGTTTTGTGTGCTCAGTGTCTGTCCCAGATCTGAGTTGAGCTGGTGGCTGGCAGGACTTGTCCTTTGACTGTTCCTAACAGTGCTGAGGCATCTTTAGTGTTTCCCTTGGTAAGGATGGCAGTGCAGAGTTGGTTTATACAGTTCATATGAACAATACAGCTCCTTTTAATAGGGCAGCAGCCTTCTAATAGTGTGCTGCAGAATGAAGTTACTGTAAGAAAGGTGAACCCACCACTGCCTGATCTGAACACTAAGTGGAACGTCTGCCACCTATTGCAAGGGGCTTTTTTTTGTCTTTGGAGCTCAGCTGTGTTAGATCGAGCTCACCAAAAAGATGGCAAAGTGTTTTGGCTAACAAACAAATATGCTGTTTAGAAAACATCAACCATTTCACTGTTTACAATTTTCAGTGTCATTTGACTGTATAGTCTTGTAATTAGATGGTGTAAAGTACTTAACATGTTACACAAATATGTCACAACGCATTAACAGCACAAGTGTTCTTTACTGCTTTCCTAAATACATTTCACAATATGTCCTACTAGAACCCACCTCTTGTCATTATTTATAAACTGCAAAGAAGTTAAGATCACCAAGAATTAGATTATTAGCAAGAGACTGTCATTCTGTACTGAGAATAAATATTCTCATGATAATGCTCAGAGTGAAGCCTGTAATTCCCTTCTCATCTAAAATGAGCAAGACAGCCTGCAATAAAACCCAACAAATTGCCTTTTTTATACGCAGACCAACTTTTCTAAATTCCCATCCAGCTCAACTGCTTCTAGGCAAACTTTGGGGTTACCTCCAGCCTTTGCATCTGAAGGCCTTGGCAGTGTTGGGTGGCTTTTGAAGGGTGCTGGGCTGTGGCTCCTCCTATGGGAGGCCAGTCACTGCCTGCTTCTGGAAAGGCCCTTTCCCATCAACCCAGCAGGTACCTGCCAAGGCAACAATTAACTAGTAGTCACCTTCTGCATGAGAAGATACTGGTGGCTTCCTTAGGCTGTCCTGAGCTTTCTCAGCATGGGGCAGCTGTCCCCATGGACACGTGCTGTGTGTGCCCCAGCACTGTGGGAAGGTCGCCCCATTCCAGTCTGATCACCCCTGCCAGGCAAGCCTGGGCACCACGTGAGGAGATGCTCCTGGTGTGGAGCTGCAAGTGATGCCAGGCAGTGCACTCTCCTGCCCACCTCCTGCTTTGGGGGTTCAAGGGCTGTTTGCAGGCTGAACTGCTGCTGCTGCATCCCACCCATGCCCCAGCTCTCTGCAGGATGGGGTCTCTCTCCATACCAGCCTAAGCTCTGCTGTTGCAGAGAGCTCATCTAATAATAGATTGGTCTACATTGGCTGCCTTGCCAGAAAAAGACATATGTTGTCAGGCAGTCGAAGTCGGCAACAGTGCTGAAGTGGAAATGTGCTGAAACATGAAGAAGGCAGAAATCCAGCAGAATCTCTCCAAGGTTTGGCTCTCGGGAAACTAAAAATACTGTCTTGGTACATATATGCTTTCCACACGTACTTGGAGAAATGCTGTTTGCCTGATGTCTCCAGATGATTAAAGGGCATTTTTTTTCCTTTCGTGGCTTTGGTGTGATAATAGAAGATGCTGTTGGCATTCAGCTTATCAGGAACTTGTGTAAGAGCAAAGAGAAGGAATTGGAATAACTTGAATGGAAGAAACGTGTGTATAATGCAGGAGAGAAAGGTGGCAGCGAGTTCTTTCTGTCACTGATGATTCCAGCCACAGTTTCTGAGGGGCATTCACAGGGAAACTAGATCTTGATCTACACAGAGGCACACGTTTTAGGGTGAGGAGTTTTGGCAGCATGCTATGGCAAGAAAACTTTCCATGCTGCATTTTCTCAAACAATATTTTCAGATTCAGTTTTACATTTCTAGATTGTCCCTGGGGAACAGGACACACCATTGGCTTGGCAAAGGGGCTGTGTGCTCCAAGAACCACTGGGCTTCTCTGTGCTGCTGGAAAGACTTTGCTTTTCAATTCAGCTTCTCTGTGCTGCTGACCTTTTACAGAACTGCGGTGACGTGGGGATTGGGCTCTGAGATGGTGCATGAAGATGTGAGGTTTTGACGTGCCTTCTGAGCCAGCAATTATGGGATTTCTTCTGTACATATCTCTTAAATATCATTGCTTTCAGATGTGAGCTAAGAAAATGGCATCTGTCACAATCACACTTCTTCTGCTGGGGTCAGTGTGCACACAGACGTGTGTTACTGTTCTGGAACAAAAGTCCTCCATAAATGCCATCACAGATCAGGAAAGGTTTTTTTAATTACTATTTATTGAATTAATTTTACTATTTCTCCTCTAATAGCACTAGCTTCTCCCTAGTCAGTATGTGTGTGGCTTGATCGTAGTAGCAAAGAATTACATTTCAATGATTTCTCTAGGGAATTCATTCACTAAAGAATAAATACTTGGGGCAGCATCCCAGAAGTCCTTTTTACCCCTCTCACAGGTAACATCCTTGTGCAGTTAAGAAATGAGAGTAAAAAAATACCAGGATGCTCCCGTTTTCTGTGTCTCTTGGCAGTGTTCCTGGAGAGAGCTGGGTTGGTAAATGGGGCTGTCACAGTGGCTATTACCAATGACACAAAATAATTAAGTTGTGGTTTCTGTTGTGGTGGGGCCACTTCTGTGTTTTGCAGTGATGTGTCTGAGCTAGGAGGGAAAGTGTCACGCTTGATTGTCCTGACGGATGCTTCCAGGAAAACAGGATGAGTCCTTAGAAGCAGGTTATCTAATCCTTTCCATTTACATGGAATCCTGTTGGTTGCACAGCAGACTGGGAGTCGAGCTGCCTCTTGTTTCTTCTGGTTTTTCTGCTGAGGTGAGGGGGAGGGCAGCAGCCATCTCATTTTTCTCCCTGTTGTTTTTGGAGTGGATAGCTGCAATCTTTATTCAGGCAAAAGAATGCTTAAGCCAATTTTTACTCTGAATCTCTAATCAAGTGAATGCTTTTTTTTTTTTTTTTTTTTCTTTTTGTTTTTTTTTTTTTTTTATGTGCATTTCAGTGGGGTATTTGGGCTGTTTCGTCCCTTAAGAAGATTGGATGAATGATT
>JAOEGS010014873.1:0-10249 GCA_025447755.1 Corythornis vintsioides | reverse complement strand
ATAATAATAATAATGGACGGACTGAACCCCAGAACAGCTTCCAAAAATTAATTATCACTGCTGCCCCAGATGGGACAGACCCTCATGGAGGGACCATGCCTGACCAGCCTATGCTTATCACATCCTGTGTGAAAGTTTTGATTAATCCCCCTCCAGTTGGCAGGAGGGGAGGATTAATTGAAACCTCCTCTCAGGCTGTGGGGCAGTGGCAACTCCTCCATCACCTGCCTGCAGCAGCCACCCCGGTTAGTTTTGGGGTCCCTTATTGCCTCTTGGAGTACTCTCCTTCAGAAGAGCCTCTACCCCACACCTAGAAGTTTCAGAGAAGGTCATTACTAAAGGAGAAAGGGCAGAAAATGATGGAAAATAACCTCGAAAATATGAATAATGTAACGAAGTGTCAAATTATGTGTGAGCACAAATTTTCGAGGGTAAAATGGGCATAAAAAAAGGAAAAAAAAAAAAAAGAAAGAGAAGGGAAACCTCGAGCAGTGGTGTAATGTAAATTTTTTTTTTCCTGTATTACTAAGATTTCATTATGTGACTGTTCCTACTCAAAGTAAAGCAGCAATGAATTGTAATCATTTCAATTATCTTCAAGATAGTTTCTTTAGGACACAAGTTGTCAAAGATAAAAAAGTACATTCTTGCTGCTCCATGGGTCCATTTTCCAGACGGTTTGTCGTTCTTGCTGCATGATTTAGTCGGGGCTTTCTAGCATGCTCCGGCTCTCCCATACGCCCTCCGCGGGGGCGCGGACCCGAATCCTCCCCACGCAGACAGACTGCGCAGGGCTCCGCACCTGCGGAGCCGGCGGTGCTGACCCTGCCCTAGCGTCCGCTTCGCCGCCATCCTCTAATTAACTTCGCACAAGAGGTTTGTTGGGTGGGTGGATTTACTTTTTTTTTTTTTTCTTCTATTTTTTTGCGGCTCTTCCCTTCTCCCTGGAATATTTCCTGGCCCATTACTCTGATAAAGAAATAAATGAGGGGCGGGCGGTCCTGCACCTCGCCTGGCCGCGGGGCACCCGACGCAGGATCCGTCCCCATCCCCACTGCCCTACAAATACTGTTTTCCCCCTGCTGATATTGGTTGATTTGCAAGTGAGAGCTCCTCTTCATCAGGAAGGCGCTTAGGTCTCTTTAAGCACAAACCAAATAACATTTAAATGCCTTTTTAGTGCCGGGGCATTATTTATTTAAGTGGCCGTCGGAAATCACAGCAACGCAGATCCCTGTTCCTCCCGGAATATTGTCCTCGCCGTTTTCTTAGTGCGACTAGTTTAAACGAGGCTCTTTCCGAATAAAAGAGTGTGTTTCTCCCCTTTATTCATATCTAGGGATCCCAGGCCTTTAGTACATTAAAAAAGGTTCAAAAGGACAATTCGCCATCCACAGATATTATATTTGTGAAATGTCCTTTTGTCGAAGCTTTTAACACCTTCTTATAACGAATCATTTGTTCTTTTCTTTTTAATTTTGATAGACAATTAGCCATCAAATATACACCAGTTGACTGTAACCGAGCATTAAACTAGGCTTTATTTAACGCTAATTTAGCATAGCTGCTTTGTTTAACTTTGCCATACAAGAACCAGGTTTTGTAGCAAAAAATAGGTGTAATTTTATGTGGGGTTTCATTTCTTTTGGCCCTCTTACACGACAAGCTCTCTCCTCATTGTAACCCATTCTGCTGGGCAGAAACACCATTTCGGAGAGCCTAGCACCTGGAGTCTGGAAAAAATTAGCATTGATATAGATTTAGTTGAAATGTAATCTCTTAAATCTGTCCAAGATTCGGGGAGATAATTACACTTTCACTGAATTGCCAGGGGTCAGCGTCTCTGTGGACCTGAGGAGTTGATTTACTAACAATAGTGTTACATAAAAAATGGTGTTTGAGATTATAATGTTAATAGATGCAGTCACTGGGGAAAGCAGGCAGGCTACAACTAATTCGATGGAACTTGGTTTTTGCTTTACAAGGATTCAAATCACTTGCAGCATTTAATTTAGAGGAATGAGTTTGGCGGTAATTACAGCAAATGGAAAGGTCGTCTTGGAATACTACTTATTTTTTTCCCAAGTTGGGATTCGGGGTTATGAGGGGAGGGTCCTTTTTCTCTGCCCCCAGCGATGGCCGGGAGAGCCGCCTTACTGCAGCCCTGAGCTTTTATCACTCATCACCTCGGACCCAGCAGAAACCGATTCAGACAAAAGAAGAGGATGAAAAATAAAAAAAAGTATAAGTGCTGGAGTTGTCCCTCGAGTGGGACTCTACAGTTTTCAAGAAGAGTCGGGATTTTTTTCCTCTCCCTGAGAACACTGGCCGGGCCGAGCCGGGTCAGGTCAACATCTGCTCAGGCAAAGTGCACCACGTCGTGGGTGAAAATTCTCGGCTGTTTTGTTGGCATTTTGGGGAGTTTGGGGCGGGGGACTCTGGTCCGAGCCTCCCAGCGTTCCGGAAAAGGCAGAGCTCACCCAGAAAGGACTTGATGGGGACCAAATGACCCAAATCCGGACACCGACCCACCGCGCCGGCCCCAGCCCCCGGTGGGGCACGCCACCTGTTTGGGCACTCTGGAAAACCCAGCTCAAACTCAAGTCCTTGTGAGACGACTATGTGTGCGTGTATGTGTATGTCCCGCAAGGGACATCACCTTCTTAGGCAGGACCGTGGATTTTCCCCGCTGGGACCTACGGGCCGGACTTGGAAGAGCCCGGTCACGAGCGACTATGGGGAGCCGATAGATGGGGCCGCCCCCAGGGGAGCGTGGTGTGGGTCTCAGCTCTGGCCTTGGTCCCTCCAGGGGGGTCCTGCAGGACTTGCCCTCTCCCCATTCCGCAGGGGTCCCTGCAGACCCGACGGGTACCGGAGGCTGAGAAACCGGACCAGCGCAGCTCTTTGCCGGGAGCCTGGCGCTGGCCGCGCTGCGCGGGTGCGTCCGGGCACGGAGGAGGGCGATAGCTCCCCTGCACCACATCCATCCTGCCGCGAATTGCCGCTGGGAGCCATAAATCCAAATCAGTTACCTACGGGACACACCGCCGCCGACCGCTTTTTGCTACCCAGGCTGAGCGGGCGGTGGTTTATCACCAGGGAGCCGGCGCTCCACGAAGTGATGCGCTACCTGCGCCGGACCTCCCTCCTCCGCGCCCCTCCGCACTGCGGCCGGGCGGCGGGCGCGGACAAAGGCGGGCGGGAGCGGCCCCCTTTGGCTTGTCTCATAGCCCGGCCCCGCTGCCCCGAGAGGCGTCCTCGGGGGCAGGAGTTGCGGGGCGGCTCCCGGGGCGGTTGCGGGGCGTCGTCCCCGGGGCCGAGGCTCCGTTGAGCGCTGTCAGTCGGAGCAAACGCCGGCGCCGCAGCCTCCCGCGGCCCCCCGACGCCCTCCGTCCCTAGCTGTTTATGTTTTAAGTCCACCCGATCTTATATGTAACAGCAATATATATGTTAATTGAAAACTTCTGAATTTAAAAAGGTTGTGACAAGTTATAATTTGTCTTGTCAATGTCTGGAATCCGTGTTTAGCTCTTTAGTTGTGTGTGCTGTTCGTGCCTGTCAGATAACAGCTTGCCTAACACGCTGCCTTCCTCTCTTATGGCACGGAAATGACAAATGTGCTGTTTTATCCATACAATTTATTTCATTATTGTTGCCAGCACGAAGCATCACAATCAATCATAAGGAAGTCCAGTTGGCAGGTGTCAATCTTGGTATGTTTTTGTACGTCTCAGTCTATATTTAATCCAATTACAAGGGTCACGGAGTAAGTGCAAATCCCCTTGTTACAACTCACATCTTATTCAAGATTTTAAGTAAAAAGTCAACTTGATCACATGGGCGCTTTGGGGGACCTTCGATAGCCTTTGATATGTCGTGTCTCCCCCTCCCAAATTATGCAGAGATAGCGTTTTATTAAAGAGTTATCGCGGGTCGTTCGGGGTTTGGGGAATTTATGTTTTTTTCCCTGAGTGTTTGTGTGCAAATGAAGTATCTTGTTATTTTGCTAAAGAAGAGGGAGGCTTTAATGATGGGAGATCTTTCCGCTCATTGCCCTTTCAAATACAATTGTAGATCGAACTCAGCCTTGTCACGTTGAGGAAAAGTGAATTTCTAACATCCAGGACGTGCCTGTCGACTTTCAGCGAATTGCATCCAATCACCCCCAGGGAATTCAGCTAATGTCTCAGTCTAAACCGGGATGAGGGGAGAAAAACAAATCAAACATTGTCCGGAGTCACGCTTATTATGAAAATGTTTTAAAGGATAGAGAAGGGAAATAATTCAAGACAACCCAGAATAAAGTTTTAGAGAAATTAATAGCATTATGAGTCCGCGAAAAAAAAACCAAATCCCAAACCCCCCCCAAAAAAAAAACAACCTAAAACCAAAAATAAAAGCAGAGAAAAGCCCAGCTACAAAGTTAATGTATAAAGAAATGAATTACAGCTGTAAGTTTCTTTTTTAAGCAAGAAGAGGTATTTTTAAAAAATATATATATATTTTGGGGGGTGAGAAAACAAGGTTACAGAATTCGAAATAATAGTCTTATTATACAGTCAGCTACAGTGGGATTCTTCACTAGGGGAAATGTTATCTTTCTGCTAAATTTCTGTCTTTAGGACGCTTCACTTCACAGAAGTTTCTTGCAGCATCTTAAATTAAACCCCCATAAACGCACACTCCCGCACACTAATCCCGCTTGTTACAACAAGTTTCTAGCTCTCCAGGGTGCACAAACCGGGGTGCCCCGTGTCAGACAGCTCAGCCCGCTCTTGGCGAATGCTCAGGAGAAGGCGAGGTGCAACCGTTTACCAGGTTGCAGGAAAGCCTCGCAGGCTGCCATCCACACAACAGGCGAAAAGCTCTCAGCCCTTTATATGGCAACTCACAGAAAGCCATTTCAATAATAACTCAGGTATTTTTTATTCGAAGAGATGGAGCTATTCAGTTTCTATCAAAATGAGAGGGCTGAACCGGCAGGATGAGAAGAAAAAAAAAAAAAAAAGATAATAAAAACTAAAAGAAAACAAGAGCAAAATTACATTTCTACAAGAAGGTTTAAACGCAATCCTAGGGGCAAAAGCGAAATGTTAAACAAGCAAAGAAACGTGTGGGGAGAATAAAAAGAAAGTATTTAAAACTACATACCTTGGACAAGGGCAAAATATCCCAGCTAAAATGCTAGTCAAGTGCCTCTTTCCTTGAAAGCCAAAATCACGTTTCTATCGCAATATTTTTCCTGTTCTATAGAGTTTCCTTTGTTTTTTACCATTTATTGTAGCTAGTCTTGGACCCTGCAGCCTGTGCAATGCCACAGTAAACAAATTGTTCTGATGTGCTTATTATTATTGCTCAAGTTCTGCTTGGATAGAGAATTAAAGCTCATTATTACAGTGTGTGTTGAGAATTGCTCAATCTATGTGAACACGGGGGTTTGGGGCATCCTCAGGAAAAAAAAAAAACACAACAAAACAACCCTACCACAACTTCATATCGTGGTGTAAATCAAATATGTATAATGCTTATAAATTTGTAACTCGTTGCCATGCTCCTGCTCCTATCTCCTGCCGGCACGGAGCTCTAGCACTGAGCCTAGGTCCTTTCCACGCCCGCGGGGCTCCGCTCCGCGCTGCGCGGCGGAGCTGCCTCCCTCCTCCGCGGCCCAGGTGAAGGTCGCGGACCAAACGGTGACAGAAGACACAAATAACGGGGCCAGGGCTCTTTAGCCCTGTTTCCCCAGCACCGCTTTTTACCCGAGCCACCGGGTCCCCGGCGGGGCGTGGGTTCTCGGGAACTGCCCGCACAGCTGCTCGGCGAAGGACGGCCCGCTGCGCGCCCGGACCCCCAACTCTGTGGTCCGAGGGGTGATACGGAGCCTGTTTGGGATACCTCCGTCACGAAGTGTCCCGAGCAAGCGCCCGGGAGGGGGAGGTGGAGCGGCTGGGCCCGCCGCCTCTGGGGTCCCCCGCTGTTTCTGAGTGCAGCGTTTTACAGCTCTCCCCCCAACCCAGTTTTTACTTCTTTTTTTTTTTTTCTTTCTTCTTCTTTTTTTTTTTTTTTTTTTCCCAGTCTCTGCGGCGATCTCACAGCCAAATACGGACTCTGCTCCCGGCGCTCCCCCACCTTCCTGCCACGCTTCCCTCTTTTTTTTTTTTTCTTTCTTTTTTTTTTTTGTTTTTTTTTTTTTTGAGAAGAGAAAAAGGCAAACAGAGCTCTCTGGCGCTGGCGAGGGGACTGTTTGCCTGCCTCCGCCGAGGCCTGGCCAAGCAGACTTGGCTTCACGCCTGAGCAGTTTCTGGAGAGCGGCGCGCTGGAGAGCAGGGGAGGCAGCACCTGGCCCTGCTTTAGGAGCCATCTCCTTTTATTGACAGCCAGATAAGCAGGCGGGAGCCGTGGTGTTTCCAACGCTTCCCTGGAGGACCCTGCCGGGTTGCAGGGAGCCGCAAGCCCCTTAATAACAGCGGCTCCAAAAGCGCCGCGAAACCCCTTCCTGGTAGCGCCTGCGGCCCCCCGCCGCCGGGGCGGCCCCGCGGAGACCGTCGCTACCTGCCGAGGCGGGAGATTTACGCGGCCGGCAGCTTAAAGGAGAAAGGGTCACCTACAACTGAGAACGGCCCCCGTGAGCTCCCTGCACCGGTGGCGGCCGCCGGACCCCGGGCCGCAGAGCCAGAATAAGGGCCGGGCGAACAGCCCTGCGGCACGTCTGTGCCCTGCAAAGCCGTCTCGTCCAGCCTCTCGTCAAAGGCTGCTCCTAATGTACCTGGCAGCCCCCGCCTCATCTCAGGCAGGCGGCAGGCTCATGAAACATTTAAGTGCAGTTCAATAAAACTATCGGCTGGGGCGGGAGGCGGCTCTTTGCGGATAAATTATTTACCCTGACAAGTGTGTGTAAATAACGGCCTCGCTCCTTCCCTCTCTAATGGGAGAAGGTGCGGATGGGGGCAGCTGGGAGCTCGGGCAGGGCCCGCCAGTCCCGGGTCACCCGCAGTGGCTGTCATGGCGCAGGCAGGCTGCCGGGGTGTCCCGGACGCACCGCAGTTCCATCTCGCAGAGGCCAGCATCTCCCCCAGGAGAGCTGGGGGTGGGCTGGGGCCGCCAAAGCCCGAGGAGCCGAGGCACTGGGCAGGGTTTGGGGGGTTTCTTTTTACACGAGTGGTCCCCGTTGGAGGGCTTTTCACAGGGGAAGAAGCCAAACCTCAGGCTAAACCTTGGCCTGGGAGGCCGGGGACGGGCCCAGCTGCGGGCAGCGCAGTGGATGGGGAGAGCCGTCGGGCCACAGCTCCCGTTTACCGGTAGGCAGCAGCCCCCGCGGCTGCTCGGGGTGTCCTGACCCACGGTCCAGCCCCGGAGCGGGGCCCCGGGTGGAGTCGGGCCGGGCCGTACCCGCCGTCGGGGCGGGCGGTGTCCGGGCTCACGCCGTCGTGTCGCCTAAAATGTCTCATTAGCTAACTACTGTCCACCGTGACGTCACCGGGGCGGCCCAGCCAATGGGGGAGGCGCTGGCATGGATATTAAGGGAAAGTTAGTGCAAAGGCAGCACCCCTCTTTTGCTGTCATTGACATTTAAACTGTGTGGCAGGTTCTTGCGTGGAAATTGGCGACCGGAGCCGCCAGGTACTTCCTCCCGGCCGCGGGACCGCCGTGCCCGGGCCCTCCGCGCCAGCTGACAGGTAACGTCTCCGCACGCCCTCACCTTCCCCCCGACCGCCGCTCGCCCCGACGCGGGGGCGCTCCCTGCCACCGGCCCGACGGGAAAGGCTGGGCATCCCGAACCCGGGCAGCCAGGCCCTCGCGCGGGGATAAGCGAGGGGAGTGGGCTAGAGCCCCGCACAACAGGTGGGGGTAGGAGAGGGAAGGAGGGAGGGAGCGAATCCGGCCGCTGCCCACCCGTCGGAGGGGGCGCCCCGGGGCGAAGGGGGCGGCCGGCGGGGCAAGCCGCTTCCCAAACTTCCCCCCTGTGCAGGCGGTGCAACCCCCTCCCCTTTCCCCCGCCCCGTCACCCGAGCCCCGCTCCCTCGCCATTACCCATCTCAGGTGGCGGGGGCAGCTGCAGATTATCGCGCCTGTCGGGGGGTTCGGTTTCTCACCTAGGAGCAGCCGGTAGCTGACTCGGGCCCCAGTCCCCCAGGCCGGCTGGACGGGGCGGAAGGGGGGCACGGGGGGTTCGACATGGCGGGTCCGCACGCCCCGCGGAGGGGCGCGGAATTGTGGGCTGGTGGCGGAAAGGTGAGGCCAGCGATGAGGGCTGCCGTCGGGGGCCGCGTCCCAGCCGCTCTTCCTTGGGTAACGCCGAGGGCTCGCCCATAACTGAGAGACTCAGTCTCCCTGATCGGGTTAAGGCAGGTCCGGTAGGTAAGAGGCGACCACCTCTCTGCCCCAAACCCAGGCTTGCCTTTCCAGCCCTAGATGTTTCTGCTAAACCAGGCCGTCAGTGGGAGAGACAGATAACCTTAAAAGGTCCTTCTTCATCCGATATAACATGAAACAAAATAACAGGGTAAACCTAAAACACCGCTTACCTGTCCTCGAGCATCTCCAAATATTCCTTATGGTGCGTTACCGGGAGCGCTCCCTGTGATGTTCCACTATAATATACCAGTAAATGGACATTCTCCTTCAGTAATAAATCAAACACCATCTATCTCAGATCCTCCTCCCTAATTAGAGATGTTTATTGGAAATGGTGTTTATCCAGCTGTCATGCCGAGAAAAAGCTGTGACATAATTACCTCTGACCAGATAGTCTTTTATATGCATATCTCGCTGACATATAAAGCAACCGGTTTGCATTAAAAATGACAAGATCAAATGTTGATTTTAGCCAATATAATAATATTTCTCGTCATTAAATTAATTGAAATACAACTTTCGGGCTCTCCAAATTACGAATTTTGCGATTAAAACTTTTTTTTTTAGGAATTAAATGAGCGGCTCCACCAAAAGGATGGGCAGAGGGAAAAGTACCCTGCAAACTTGCCGCGATAAATCAAATATGCCAGCTAAAAGCAAAAGAGCTTTCGGTCCCCTTCGCCTAATAACAGGGTCGACGTGAATCAGAGGAGTTTCTCTACCCGTTGCTCGTGGTTTTCCAAATTTAGGTTTTGCTGCTAATTCGGGAGATCAGGAGAACCCGAGGTGGGGGAGAGGCGAGAGCGGGACCCCCCTCCTTTACCCGCGTTATTTTTTAAACTCCGCATTTCGGCGGGGCCAGTGAGGTACTGGTTTATTTGATTTCCTGGCGTTGGCAGCGGCTGCGAAACCATCTGCGTGGGGCTGAGTGAGCCCTGATAAGCTCCGAATTACTCTGTAATTGAAAATATATTTTTTTGGGAAAGGCTGGTTTTACAAATATCAAAGGTTCAGGCTTTTGATCCTTTCTGCTGCCTGTGTTCTCCAGTTGCTAATAAAATTCGCATTGAGCTCCTTAGTGGCTTGATTAACAGGCAGATTAACTGTTACTGGGGTTTTGAACAGCTTGTCCCAATCAATAGCATTTAAAAAGCCCGTCAGGATGCGCTAAGCTTCCAACCCCCCCTTCTTTTCTGAAGGTTTTTCGAGTGGGTCTGGTTGCATGACACTTTTTACATATATATATATATATAAAAATATAATCAAAGGCTTTATCGTACAGAAAGATGAATATTCGTCTTCCAGTTTCAGAGCGACTTCGGCAGGGTCCAGAAAGGACCTTCTTTTTTTTTTTTTTTATCCTGTCACACAAAGCTATGCCTTATGCAAAAGACCAACATAAAAGAGGTTAAATCGATTCCAAACTTTTTGCAGATTGTTTATAAACTAGAAAAGCTCCACTTAACTCAGTGTCCTGTGCATTATAGGTTTCAAACACTGTCTCTACATATACAAATAGGCATTAAGTGTCCTGAAGGCAAAAGCATTGTAGTCTAAGACGTCAGGATTTGTGTATCTCTTCAGTTTTAGACTGAACTGGACAAGAGGACTTTAAGCATTTTTCTGGGTATTAAAAAAGGTAGTTTGCAGCCCGGATATTAATACAACGAGACGATACTGGAGTCTCTAACTCAGCACTTTCTGCTTTCATCACCTAACAAAATACGAAAGGGAAACAAACGCTGCTGTTTAACACAAATCAGTACTCAGGCACGATATGATGTAAAAAACGTTTAAAACTATTTTAATTAGAAAAAAAAATCCACAAAAAAAACTTACCTTCTTTTTTAATACCTTTTTTATTATGCCCATTTTTCTTTTTTGTTTAGAATATTAA
>JAOEGS010014872.1:0-15587 GCA_025447755.1 Corythornis vintsioides | reverse complement strand
TTTTCCTACAGAAAATGAAGCTGAGTGCATTTTCACACAAACTGATTTTATCAGGCAGTAAGAAGCTGATGGGCTGACAGTCCACAGGGCTTCATTCCTAAGCAAAGAATTTCTCACTGGAGAGGCCCAGCTCTTGAAACTTGCTCTTCAACTGCCTGCATGAGGTAGGTAAAAGAATAATTATATATATATATAACATAAGGGCTCTGGGGAGAGCTCAGAGCACCTTCCAGAGCCTGCAGGGAGCAGCTCCAAAGCCTGGAGAGGGGCTGTTTGCAAAGGGCTGCAGTGAAAGGCCAGGGGGCAATGGTTTGACATGAGCCAGGAGTGGCTGGAGATGAGAACTCAGGCAGTTCTGTCCCAGCAGAGGGGTGGCCACTGGCACAGGGTGCCCAGGGAGGTGGTGGAGCCATCCCAGGTGGGGCCTGAGGAGGCTCTGAGCCCCCTGCTCTGGTTCTGTGCTCTGCTCTGCCATCAGGGCTGTGGTGCTGTGCTCAGGGCTGTGGTGCTGTGCTCTGCTCTGCCATCAGGGCTGTGCAATGCCAGCTTTGCTGAGCTCTGTGAGGACATCTCCAGTCACCCCCTGTCTCGGGGCACTGGAATGTTTTCCTAGCAAAGAGCACCATATGCTCATTCCAGCTGGATGGCTGCAGCAGCCCCTGCTCTGACAACAGCCTGGCTGAGGGTCCCAGCAGAGCCCTGGGCAGCTGAGCACCCCCTGCTCTGACAACAGCCTGGCTGAGGGTCCCAGCAGAGCCCTGGGCAGCTGAGCACCCCCTGCTCTGTCTGCAGGCCAGCCAGGGAGCACATCTGCACTGGTGTCACACACTGCTGGTGTCATTCCCTGCTTCTCTGAGGGACAAGGGGCTCACTGCTGTGGCTAAAAGCAACTTGCAGCAAAGGTGTTCAGTGACAGCTCCAACAGGAGGAGGACTCCATGGTCACTGAGCTCACCAGCACCAGCTGGCTGGGATTGATGTCAGTTTGCTCTGATAAAAAACTTGTTTTATCAGGATAAACTTGTTTTATCATCTAATTAGGACCCCCCTGCTACTCCAAGGAAGCAATCTATCACCTGGAAAGTTCAGGCAGGTTGCTCAGTGGTGGTGGAATGAAATTTCAGGTATCCTGGGCTAATCACTTTCACTTCAGGTGTGGTTGGTACCCAGAGAACTACTGTTAGTGTCTCCTACACAGTTTGTACACTTTCTCAGGAGTACCAACACTGCTCCCAGCTCACTCAGAAACTGCAAAAGATCTCTGATTACAAATAGTTCCTTATGCCACCCGAGTTAGATTCTGTAAATATCTGTATTTTAGCAGAGCAGATGCAGTGTCAGGACTGAAAGTGCTGACAACAGTGGCACATCGAGGCAAGCACCAGGGAGCAGCTGCCTGATCCATTCCCTGCACTCGTGATATTAAAATCAATTGGGAAATTTTGACAACACCTCAGAATTGGAGATGCATGAAAATAATTTCCTGTGATCTTACTTGCAGTAGGTGTCATTTATCATCCCATAGACGTGGATTCCATAGCAGGCATCCATGGCCAGAATTAAGGTGAACCAGCCCGTGCTGAGATAGGAACCTGACTGGACTCTGTAAAGACACAACATACACAGAGGAAATTGCAATGAGAAATTATCAACACTTTATCAAAGAAATATAATCTACCACCTGTGACAAAGGGCATTAAGCAACTTGACAATCTGTCAAAACATTACAATTATTTTGAATTATTTATAGATACACTCTCATTCTTCCAGCTTGGGGCCTCAAGCTATTGTCCACAGAAAAAAACCCATGTTAAATATGTGAAGTCAAACAATGCATTTCTCACAAGGCAGAAAAGAATTTATTTTTACATCTGAAGGAGAGCAATTAGTGGAGTGTATGAAAGGAGATCTAGCTCACCAACAAGCCAAGCACTGGCTGCATTTGTGCTGAGTGCATGTGAATATCCAGCATCCCCCTCCACAAGAAAAGCCCTGATCTGCAGGGGCCACTCAGCTTGAAAATCCCATGTTAATGCAATGGTTAAGGACATTTTGGTAGAGAACTATCAAATAGAAGGCTCTGAACACCCAAGTTGTGTCCACGTCCCTTTATGTATGTCTGTGTTATGTTCAGTTTGACTGAAATCAGTGAAAACACCTTAAAATGACAACTAACTTGTCCAGTTTCCAGAGAGCACGTGGGTTACAGGGGCATCCTGGAGCCCCAGAGCTGGTTCTGTCTGAGAGGCCACGAGAGGAGGGGATCATTCACCTTCCAGGTCCTGGCTGTTGGGAGCAGTCTGCTCTCCATCATAAATTCACACAGCCTGAGGTCTGCACACCACTGGGTTTTGCTGGAGAGATCCCTGAGCAGACCCTTGTGCCACTCACTTATTCCCACCAACAAAACCTTGGGAAAACATTTTCATCCTGGGCTGGGAATAAAGATTTCACGTGGAAAAAAAATCAAATAAATCACAGAGCAACTTGTCCAGCCTGTAAACCCAAATGTCCTGAGAGAGAGGCAGCAAAGCCAGGAGTTTCCAGAGCAAGAACCTCCCACAGTCTCCTGCTCCCAGCAACCTGCCAGGCAGAGGGTCTGGCTCTCAGGCTGTGCTGCTGCCCTGCTCAGGTTGGACTAAATACTAATTAAGATGAGGGGTAAAAAAGTACTTGTGCACCCTTTGTAATGGCATTTGCCTGACACACACAGAACTGAGATTCCACCTCCTTCCCCAGTCAACATCTTGTACTGGACACAGAAAAGCTCCAACTGTACAACTCTGCTGCACTCCAGTTTAAACAAATCCTCTTTTTTTGGTGTGAAAAACAATCCCCAGTGGGTTTTCCTGTACTCAGGAACACTGCAAGTACTCTGGGCTGCATCTTCTCTTCCTTGCCCACACCTAGCACCCTCTGTGGGGTAGCTGGTGTGAGCTTCTCCCCCTCAGTGTCCTGCTGCTGCCTTCATGTCCTGCCCTGATTCTCCCCTGCTTTCTGCTCCTGCACCAGCAGAACAGCAGCCTGGAGCTCCAAAGCCTCTCAGAATCACAGTAACTATTTATTAGAACACTATGAATATCAGCACCTTCCTGATAATGGAGTTTATTGGAGACTCTGGTATTGACACCAGCAGCTGAAATTTGCTGTACTCGGGAGGCAAAGGAATTTACAAAGAGGATTAATCAATATTTCATGTCTTGTTTTAACACCATTGGACCTTAGTCCTCTCATCTATATACTACACTGGCAGGATAAATAAAAACAGCAGAGTGAGCTCCCAGATCCCCTCCCTGGGAGATGAAGTGGATGCCAGAATACAGATTATATACCTGAAACAAAGCACTGGCACTGCTCCCATCTTCCCCTCTGAAGATGTGCAGGGGCACTCAGAGCAGGGGGCATTCTGCATGATTTGGTAGAACTCAATCTGACACCCTAAACATACTTTCAACATCCTAATGAAAGCAGTATTAGGAATGTGAAAACAATTTTAGCTGCCCCTAAAAAGCCATCAATCTCTGAATACCTTTTAAAATATCATCCCATAAAACTGGAGTGCAAAGCAATGTCTCAGCCCTTGCTATTATGCTAACACTGTGCACTCAATTTCTTTCTCTACAGGAGTTTTATGTGGTGGTGGTTTGTTTTTATTTTGGCCAGGGCTTTCTGAGACTCATTAGAAAGAGTTTGTGTTGTTGCTGTAACTGCACTGCAATGTCACACACTGGAGATCACAGAGCTGCCCATTTCTGGGCTGCTGCTCCAGTCAGAGACCACGAGGAAAACAGGAGTGTGTTCAACAGAACCACTACAGCCAGACCCACCTGACAGATGTGTGTGCAGAAAACCCAGAGCTGTTCCCTGCCAACCACAGGGGCTGGTTTTTCATACCCAAAACACAGGGGGCACCAGGCCCAGGCCAGAAAAGGTCCCCAGAGCTCAGGGGGGATGAGGATGCTCTGCTCTCCAGCCACCACCCACAGCTGCCTGCAGCACTGGGCAGGCAGTGCCAACAAATCCCTTTCTCTGCTTATCTGGGCACTGGAAGCTCATTTTCCATAGTTCCTATGTGGAACCCCTAAATAAACCTGATTTTTGGGATGTAATCCCTTCTGCTAAACACCATCCAGCAGGTCAGAGAAGCACACAGGCAGACCCATGAAAGGACCAATGGAATCAGCTTAATTAAGATGCTTGGAACAAAATATATGCATGCCTATCTTGCTCTGAGAGAAGGTTTAAGTGCTTAAAATGTCATTCTTTCATCTCAGAGTATAAAAGCAAGCTGCAGGATTAATAGTTATTTGCAAGGTTCAAGTCTCCAAACAGAGAATTTGCATTTTTAGTAATGCTTCCCATAAACTCCAGCAGAAAGAACTGGCTATAGCTTCTCACACCTTAAAAATGAGACTTACCTTCTATATTTTAGATGGAAATGGTAAAAAAAAAACCATGTTGGGGAGTGCTAGGATTGTAATGTGTGCTACATAAAGCTTTAATAAACAAGTCATTCCAGGCAAAAGCAGAGACAGGGCTCCTGAGCCTCAGCTTTCCAATCTGCTGCAGAAAGCACCAGAAACTGATGTGAAGAAGATGGGAGAGAGGCCCCATAAAAAAGTTGGTGACTGAAATGAATCTTCCTAACCACCTATAACCAAGCTTTGATGGGGGCTAAGTGAAGAAAAAACTCATTCTTTGCCTTTTCAGGGGAAAAAGGAGGGACACCCAATATCTCCATAAAGCTCACGAGCAGCTGAGCTCAAACTGGAGAGGAGTTTTGTTGTCACTGGAGTTTGACTCTCACTGTGGAATTCCAGGGTGTTCTTTTCTTTCTTTCTTCAACCTTCCAGGATTTCTTATGCTTTTTATTTTTATGAGCATTTCCACCTCACTCTGACTGCAGGGAAGAATTCAGGAGCCTATTTTTTACTTCTTTACCAGAAGAAATGAGAAAGCACAGAAGGTCAATTAAGACGGTTAATTAAGATGAAGAACAGAGAAATTTAGGACTTCAGGAAGCTATTAAGCAGCAGAGAGCTTGCCAGAGCATTAGCTGTAGACACTTCTGTGCTTGATTTCAAAATGCTGCAGTCAAATGCAATTGAACAAGGAGAGACTGACATGACAAGATTCTCCAGGCCAATTAATTGACAAAAAAAATATTCTCTTTTCAGGAAGGCTGCTGATAGACTCTAATCCTCAGATGACCCTCTCACCAAACTGCTGCCTCATCTGCAGCTTGGCAGGCTCCTGGATTCATAAATAAGTATAAATGAGGGTTTGGGTCTAAACAAAGAGACCTGTGACCCACAGGGTGGAGGCTTCAGTGTGGGCTGTCTGTCCTTCCAGCACACTGAGAGATCTGTAAAAATCACCCAGATTTAATAGGAAACAGTGTCAGGGTCAGCTCCACACCCTGGGGTGTTGCATCAATAAAGGATGGAAAGCATCCTTCAACTACAACCATGGAAAATTGACCATCTCCACTATCCAAATCAGTGGAAGCACCTCTGAACACCCTGCCCAACAACCCTCCTTTGCCACAGCCCACCCCACACCCCCCACCTCCCAGCTCCGTGCCCTCCTCTTCCTCCCAGAAGCAAAGCTGCCAGTGCCAGATCAAGGAGCTGACAGAAGAATGCCCCACACCGAGGGAACAGTGAGGCTCATTCCCCTAGCACCTCTGCTGCCAGCAGCACACCCTGCTCAGGCCAGGAAGCTGCTCTCTTGGGGAAAAAGGGAGCACATTTGCTCCAGGGGAAGGGTGAGGCTCTAAATGATGAAGAGCAGGAGCACTAGGCTGGGTTTAATCCTGTTTTCCGTAAGACTCGGTGCTTTGTTGTTAATAGTTTCATTACACACTTTCTGCAGGAAGAAAAGCAGCAGCAGCAGAGGATTGATTCCACCTGGCACAGGCAGTTGCTATTTCTGCATGATGAAGATACCTGTTAGCAGCTGTTTGCTGTGATTCCTCATCCCTTCTCCGCGTGCAGGGGCACGCCTGGGGCTGCTCTGCAGCCCATAATGAGGCAGGACATCCAATAATAGCCCCCGTGCCCCCCAGCAGTCAGCAGCCTGCCTCACACTCACCAGCTCCCCTGGTGCTGCAGGTCCTTCTGAGGAGGGAGGCACTGACACGAGGACAGGTGTTAGTTCTGGCTGCATGCAAAGCTCAGCCCAGGGGGATCCTGCACCCACAGCCCGTGCCCAGCACTCTGCAGCTGCCAGTGCAGAGGGGAGGCACTCCTGACACCTCAGACACCTGGTGCATCACCCTTGCTGTGTGCCCTGAAAGCCAGCTGCAGTCGGGTGGCAAAATGCCCACTGATGTCCCCGAAGCCAGGGGTTCTGTCTGCACTGCATCGATGGGACACAGAGCCCATTTCAGTGCAGTCTGCTGCAAACCTGCAGGAAAAGCCAGTCCCGGGTCACACACTAGCCCAGGGGAATCTCCCTCCACCACCTGACTTCAGAAAAATATAAATTCCATGCCAAACTTGCCTTAAAAAATCAGGAGAGATACTTGTGAATAGAAGAGAACTGGTGGCTTTGAGCTGCTGTCCATCCAGAGTCATCCCAGGGCCCAGCTGGTCAGAAACAGCACCACACAGGCAGCAGCCAAGCCCTGCCCTCCAGTCATGGAGATAAACACGGATTATTTGGAGGTGATTCTCATGACAAACACCCCGTGCTGATCTTTTCCAGCTGGATGGCACCAGGAGCTGCTGGCTCAGTTCATTTACAGCTACTGGGCTGCTGCAGTTGCACTGGCTCTTCAGCCACAAGTGCTGCAAATCCCAATCCCAAATCTTATTTTTCTTCCCCTCTCTGTTCTCTAATCCTCCAGTTTCCAGAAATACACACTCCTCACCAGCAGCTGCATGTGCTCTTCTCTCCTCCTGCACCCACAGGCACCCACAAACTCCTCTCCACCTGCACCCACAGGCACCCACAAACTCCTCTCCACCTGCACCC
Source organism: Corythornis vintsioides (assembly GCA_025447755.1). NCBI lineage: Eukaryota > Metazoa > Chordata > Aves > Coraciiformes > Alcedinidae > Corythornis > Corythornis vintsioides. The sequence goes on along the minus strand of JAOEGS010014872.1, from coordinate 8,610 downwards.
ACAGGCACCCACAAACTCCTCTCCTCCTGCACCCACAGACACACAGAGCACGAAAGGGAGAAGGATTCTGGATTTTCACCCTCTGTAAACAGAAATGCATCAAACCTCAAGAGCGTGCCAAGTGGAAGGAGGAAAGACAACAGAGACTTTTTCCTGCATCTACACTGAAATCAATATTTTCTGCCTTGGGTCTGCACATTTTTCTCCAGGGAGGATGTAAGCTAAAGAGAGCAGCAGTTAATCCAGGGTCCCTGGAGAGATTTAATTAAGCAGGCTTTCCCACCCTTCTCTTTTGGCATTGAAGGGCACTTGCTGCTCCAGCTGCATATTTTAGTGAAATCTGTTGTGGGTGAATATAGAAGGAATTTCTTGATCAGCTCTTACCTTGTCAAGCCAAGACACTGAAGGATCTTCATCTAACCTTGCCTGAAAGCAGCTTAAGCCTTTCCTAAAAGCATTTTCTCTTGGCTTTTTCTGGTTATGCTTCAAGCACAGCTATGAAACAGCAAAGGTGCCCACGGCCTGTGTGGTGCTGGGATGTGAGCAGAGGCTTTGATCAATAAAGGGGGGTTGTTCTGCTGAGAAGGTGAAAATGAAAGAGCAGCCAGCGTGGGGCTGTGTCCCAGCTGCTCACTGGGAGCCCAGACTGATGCCCACCAGCTGGTACCCCCTAAAACCCTCTGTAGTCTGCAGTGGTAGCTCAGCCTTGCAAGGAGCAGCAGGCTGGGAAGAAGAGTTCAGTCACTCACAGGCAGGGACAGCCTCACCAGTTGCTCTGCAAAACACCATCCCTCTTTCTGAGGCTCCTTCTCTGCCTCCTCAGCTCGTGGCCTGATAAGCCCCTGCCAACAAAGACATGATACCCATTGCAATTAGTTATACAAAGTGTGGGACAACCAAAATGATTTATTGATTTTCCCTCACAAAATAAACCTTGTTTTGGATTCCAAATGCAGCCAGAAAAAGAAAGCAGAAGCCCCAGATGGCATGTTTACTCCAGACATGCATGGATGTGAATGCACTCAGACACTCAATCCATCCCAAACTTCACTCTTGCAGCAGTTGTTGGGAAAAATCAGTGCAGAGAAGGCTTTATGCCAATAAATTCCTTCTCCCCCGAGCAAAGGCAGGGGATGATCTGTTTAAAACAACCTTAGAACTAGAAGCATCTTCCAACAACTGCTAATAATAGTAATTTTAAAGGGGGTTCAGGCCAGTACCATGTCTGCCACGCAGAGTGGCTGTGGCACTGTGTCTGCACTAGGAGTGATCTGTTATCTACCTGCAGTCTGAAGAGATGAAGCTCTGTAAACATCTCCCTGTGTTACATCTGAGTCTGTGGCAGCCACTTCAGGTCTAGGTGTGGAAAGAACAAAGGGATCTTTTTGCTTCAGTTCTTTTAGGGTCTCATTCCAAGCTCATCTCTAGACCTTCCTTGGTCCTCCCTCCTGCATCACCAGTTGATGCTCCTCAGTCATCCTGGGACTTGCTCTGACTGCCCCAGTGGCCAAGTGTCTCCCCACGAAGGGTGAGCAAGGACATCCTTTGAAGTCCCCCCCAAACACCCAGGCTTGCTGACAAATAAACAAACAGCTGATGCAGTCTGATGCTCTCCAGCCACTCCAATTCCATCTCCAGCACTGCCATGGTGCAGCCAGTGAGTATCTGCTGTGAGTGGGCTGAGGAGCAACAGCCACACTCCAGACCTGAGCAGTGCCCTTGGCCACTGCACCTCCCAGTTTGTCCTGACACAGCACTTAGTCTAAACTTATTATTTCTCTATTTTTTTTGTGGTCTGCAAGTCAGCATTATCTGATCAGGTCTACATCCCATGGCTTATTCAGTCTTGCTTATCAGACACACTGGAAAATATTTCCAATAATAAGCCAGCAGAAATCTGCCTTCATATCTGGTGTCAGGCTTCCTAGAACAGAAATCTTTTCATTTTAGCTCTACAGCATTGCTGCAGCCCCCGAGGCGACTGCTGCCTGACACACCACCTAACCTGCAGGCTCTGGAGCAGCAGGGAAATGCAGAAATCCCATTAGTTCTCAGGCCCCAGGTTTACACCTTTCATTTCAAATGAAATCAAAATCCTGCACGAGGGCAGGCAAAGCACAGAGTAAAGATCCTTTCTTAAAGCCATCCATTACCTGTTCCCCGGGGGCAGGGGAGAAAGCAGCTTCTGCACCTGGCAGATACTGGATTCCCAGTGCTCAGGGACTCTGGCAAGGCTGGCAAAGAGCAGACATAACAGAGCCATTCTGAGGGGAAATTAAAACCAGGACAAACGCGAGATTAGGCGACGTGGAACCCTGCAGAGGCACAGAGAGAGGCATGTGCAGACAGCCTGGTGCTAACAGAGCCTCTCCAGCCCTGCACAGAGAGAGGCATGTGCAGACAGCCTGGTGCTAACAGAGCCTCTCCAGCCCTGCACAGAGAGAGGCATGTGCAGACAGCCTGGTGCTAACAGAGCCTCTCCAGCCCTGCACAGAAGGGACTTTCTGACCTCAGTCTGAGTGTAGGAGTCAAGGGCAAACCTGCCTGTGCTGGTCTGGGGAAGGAGCATCTCATCCAGCACCAGAGGAAGGCCAGGGTGCACCAGTGCCAGCTGGGGCACACACAGTGCCCCTCAAAGCAGCTTTTTCCACACCCAAAGCAAAAACACCAGCAGAGATTTCACCCCTTTTTTTCCTTCTATGGGTGCAGTAGTTTTTATATCCCATCAGATCTCCTGCCCAGTCTAATTCCCTCCTGCTGTGAGGCAGAGCTGCCCCGGCCCTGGACCCACTTCAGCAGAGCTGGATTTCCCTGCCAGGCTGGCACGCTGTCCTCTGGGGGCAAGATGCCTTGGTGCCACCCTAAGCTGTGCCAAGGGACACAAAGCTCCCAGCCCCTGCCTCAGAGCTGTCCTCATCACACCCTTCCCACGACAGCATGCCTCAGGCTCTTTGCCTTCCAGATGGTGGCTGGTGATTGTCTTAGAGCAAGGAAATCAATTGTGATGGCCTAATCACAACTGTGATCACTCTAGTAGTGTCTTTTTGCTGCTCCTCTTGTTCTGTGCACGCAGTGAAGGGAACTGCTCAGTGGGTTTGCTGTTTATTAAAGGAAAAATGCAGAAGAAAAGCACAACTTCCTTGAAAAATGACCTGTGATGCCTGCCTTTGCAGCATGGCATTAAACAGTAAAGCTGCTGCTCAGCTCGTGGGGCTTCCTCGCTCCCATCACACAACTCTGCTCTCATCTTTCACTGGTAGCCTGTGATTATTTGTGTTTAATCTGCATCTCCCTCTGCCAATAGGTCTGACAGCCTCTCGTTCTGTTTCGGGCTCTGGCCTGGTGATCACAGCTGTTCTCCATCACTGCTCTGCCCTTACAACGCTCAGCCACGTATGGATTTCCTTTAGGTTTTCTCCAGAAGGAGCAGAACTGTGGCTGTTACCCAAAGCTCAGAAGCCCAGAGAGTGAGATCTTGCCTTTTGTGCTCAGTTGGGTCACTGCTGCACCTGGCCTGGAGTGAAAGCAAAGGGGAGCTTCAAGGGGCAAGGGAAAGCTAAGCAAGAAAACCCACAGCCCTAAGCCACTCCTTTGGAGATGACTCCATATCAACAGGTAATTTCTTCTTGAACTGCTCGTGTGAAAGTCTAAGACCACCCACCATTATAAAGAAGAGTTTTTTTACCTGAGAACACCACCACAGGTGGAGGAAGAAGGGAGAACATCCTCAACTTGTAGCAGCATAACCAGGGAGCTGCTGTTCAAACAGGGAACTGGAACCTCTGCTGCTGCCTTGATCCTGCTCCACCTTTGCCTTTCCATTTGGCTGGGGTTTTAAGTGCATGCAAAGGACTTTGCAATGCTGTTTGTTTTCCCATGCTGGAACTGAGAGGAATGAGGTTTCTCTCACGTGTTCATTGACTGTGGTGTCAGAGCAGGGGGTTGCTCATTTCTAACTTGCCAGCTACTGCAGACTAGGCAGCCTCATAACATTTAAACAGAGTTTATAGGGGCTGTAAGGAGCAGCTGGAGTGAAAGTGTTTGCACAGAGCAGTGTTTGAAAAGATACTGGATATGATCTCCCTCAGACACCACAGTAAGTGAGCACATAAAGACAAATATTCCTCCCAGAATGTCTGGGGTTTTTACCTTTCCTGAAGATTTCTGGAGTCTGGGATGCAGGCACAACAAATACAGAACTATCTCCTCCTGGCAGCTTCTCTCACCAGTGCACAGACTGCATGAAATGCACTTCTGTCCTGCATGGCTGCATGAAAATGAACCACATGGGACGTGCCTGTCACCCTGCAGCCCAGAGCTGGGGCTCACACTGCCACAGGCTCCTTGCTGAGCCACTCCTCACAGCTCTGCCAACAGCAGGGGAGCTGGCTGGTGGGAAAGGGAGGGCTGTGCAGCTCAGACTGAGCTCAAGGACCACCCCCAGTCCTGCTCAGCAGCCTGCCAGCCCTGCCCCAGCTGTGTGCTAGGGGATGCTACTGCTCCAGCTGCTCACCACCACCAAACATCTGGGGCTTGCTGATCCCACAGCTCTGGCAGCACTGCTGCAGGTCTCTAACCTGCTCCCAGGCGTGCTCACACCCAGTAGATGGACTGCACTGGGCAGCTGGGGAGCAGCTGTGTTCAAAGCAATCCAGCCAGGAACACGGTCCCTGAGGGGAGGACCAGGGCAGGATTGATCCCAACTGGAGCTGCCACTGACCTGTCTGTGCAAGCAGAGGAATCTACAGCCTGAGTCTCAGGAGATGTGTCTGAAGTCCTCGGAGCATTCTCCTCCCTGCCTGGCTTTCAGAGCCCTCCACACAGGGACTGCAGGGCAGGCAAGGGGCCATCAACACCAATCCAACATCAAACAGTTCCCTTGGTGGGCAAAGCTCCAAGGAAAATCCAGTGCATTCACTTGTGAGAATTTAACCCAAACCCAGGGCTTAAACCCTCCCTGCTAGTTCTGAGTTCACCTCCTCTACCTGTGAAACCTCAGCTCTCCTGGCTGCTCTCACAGGCTTTTCCCACACAGAGCCATCTCTTCATCAGCTCAGACTCCTCAAAGCTCACACTCAGTGCCTGGAAGCAAACAAACAAATGAAACAACACATCACAGAACAAAAGCAGCCATAAAAAAACCCCACCTCATGTATAAAAATTAGTTGTCAGAGAGCTGACAACTCCATTCTGTCTTCCTGGAGCCTGGGTACCCAAGAAACAAGCCCTTCCCATTTATCACTATTTACCAGCCCCCTCTCCCAGGTCTTGGAGCCTGGGCCAGCTACAACTGCCACCCACTCCATATCCATGGGATCCATCTCCCTCTCACACCATCTGCTGTGTGCTAATCATGATGTATGGGGCAGGATGATGGGTACCTGCTCTCACTGCTGCTCCTGGTCTCCTCCTCCACAGGCTGCAGCAGCTCAGGGGCTCTGGACCAGCTCCTCATCCCTGCTGTAAGACCACGGGGCAGAGAGGGGAGCTTGGCTCTGCTGGAGGAGGGAGTCTCTGATTCCTCCCCCCTGTCCTGCAGAGCCACCCTTGGTGCAAACAGCTCCAGGGGACCGTGGCCCCTCCTGGGTAGCAGGGGATGGCTGAAGTTGGACTGGGAAGGGCTCTGAACATTGTGCCCTGAACACCAGGCTGTGAGGGCTCTGGTTATCAGTGACAACACCTGCACTAACCCCCACTGCCAGGCACAGGGAATTAGCATTTTCCTCCCCAACTCTGGCCTTCCTTACACGTCAGATCTATTGTTGGTAGCCAAAGCCCTGATTAAAAACATTCTACAGGTTCTAAGAAGCCTGTGGCCATTCACTCAGAATTCTGCCCCCTTCTTGCAGTCAGGTGTTAGCAGAAGGGCAAAGACAAATGCTGCTGTGCTCCGAGGAGCACACTCTTCTCCCTGCCTGCCCCTACACACGAGGGGGAAGGGGCTCTGATCACAGCACCAGCAGGGAAGGTGAGAAGGGAAAATTCTCTGTTCACATCTCTCAGCTGCAGGGGGAAGATGCTGGAGCTTGGGGAGCTCAGGACACCCCAGCGTGGCACAGAGCAGCTGCCTGGGTCACAGCAGCCTGGCCCTGGAGACCCTGAGACAGGAATCAGACTTTAACCAGCTCTAAGTTGGAAGCTGAATGAAAAGGAATGTTTTTTCTCTCTGCCCAATAACAGGAACACTAAATAACTGGAGGAAGGGCAGCAGGGTGATATTTGCTGCAGACTACACCAGGCTTTGCCCCTGCAGAGCTCAGGAGCATTTCTGCTCACAGGAAAATCATCTTAGCTTGAATTTGTATGAGAAGTAAATATTCCCACTTCTCTGCTGGTTTGGAATAGAGGTTAATAGAGGTGAAACATTCAACCAACATCTCTAACATACACATTTTCCTGTGCAAGAAATGGTTATTATTCCCACTCCATGGTTCTGTCAGCCTGGCTGTCAGATCTGCAGGATGGACAGAGGTTTACAAACGACTCCTAGAGAAAACCAGGGTGATGTCTTCATGCTTCTGGTCAGACAGTGAGCTGGGGCAGCCACTGCATAAACAGGGACAAGTCATCACCCCTCTGTGGCTGTGGTCACACCAGGATCTGCAGATCTCATCCACTGAGACCCATCCAGGCTGGTAAGATTCAATCCAAGCAGTAGTCACATTGAAGTGGAATCTATTTCTGTTCTGCTTGAATTAACTGTCTGAAAGATTCATTACTTACATTGTTCAGGGCTCTGAACAAATCTGAATTAACTCCAGTGGTTCATTTTCATAGGGTGCAGTCAGTTTGTACTCTGAATTTTACCAGGGACTCAGGCTGGTTTGATGTGCACGGGACAAAAAAACCCTAAGGTACTTGAGTTGGTTGGAATCTTGATTTCCTTAATTCACATTAAAACCAAATGTATAGAGTATTGTAGTTAAAAAAAAAAAATCTTTGATGTTAATAGTGCAAGTGATAAAATATGGGTCTCATCAAAATGAGTCAGTATTGCACATTAAACCCTGCAGTACCCAATTACTCCCTGCTGCTCCTGGTCAGAAATGGGATATTCGAGGGTGTAATCCCACTTGCAGCCATAAATACACCTCTGTTAAAGAGCACAGGGCTGCTGCACCCTGTTCTCCTGGGGGTCTGGGCTTGGAACCCCTTGCAGAGCTCCAGCCCTCCTCTCAGTGGTGACTGAAGCCACCCAGACCCTTGGGGATTTTAGCACCATTTTCCCAGCAAACAGTCTCCCTCTGCCCAGCTGTAACACAAAAAACCCTCCCAGTTTACAAACACGTCTGCTGTGCCAGGCTGAGGTGCAGGGTGGGGAGGCTGCCCAGACATGCAGCTCCCAGCCAGGGTGGCTCTGCCCTGAGAAGCTCCAGGGGCACTGTTGGCAGGGCTGGCGTTTGAGGCAGAGGTTCATCGCTGCAGCTGCACACCGAGTGGTGCACTGGGGGGTCTGCTGGGGCTGCTCCCTCCTTGCAAGGCTCCTTTTCCTCCTGGATGTGCTTAAAAACACCCTGTCACTCCCATCAATGCATCAGCCTGGAAAGTGGCCTGGAAACGTGGGCTGTGTGCACCTGGGAGTGCCATGTGCTTAACCCTCTTCCTCTTCTTCCTTCTTTCCTCCTCTTCTTCCTCCTCCCCCCTCTCCTCCTTCCCTTCATTGTTTTAATCACCTGCAACACTCCCCCCATCTCCCTGCCTGGACCAAGGTCTGACACCCTGGTTTTGACAGTGGCTCAGTCCCAACAGGGGAGCTCAACAGCCTGGCAAGAGAGCCCTGGTGTGTCGGGGGGGACCTGGCACCTGTTTGGAAAAGACAGTTGGAGTTGGTGCTGTTGGCAGGGGAAGGTCACACGTGGGGTGGGGGAGAACCCAGTGTCAGGGGCAGTGACCTAAAAAAGGGGCAGGCTTAGCAACTCCATCTGTCACCTGGAGCAGAAAGCTGATGGAGACACCTCTGTGTGACCAGAGGAGGAACCCCCCAAACCTCAGCACAACTCCCTGGCATCGTGTTCAGCTGTCACCAGTCTCCTCAGCAAGAACCCAGGCACTGCATGGCTCCTGCAGCTTCGTCTGGGGAGCACTGGAAGAGGTGTGTGTGGAATTGTCCCACACGTGTTTCACTAGTGAGACTTCAACTTGTGGGCTGATGAGACTGGTGCAGGATGGAGGGACCCCACGGTCCCAAGGGAATTCCTGGGGCTGAGCTCAGTGGGCTCCACACTGCAGTGTATTCTAAACTGCAAGAGCTGTCTTCTGCCTGCTGTTGCCCATCTGCACGTCCTGTCCACGTGTGCTGTGCACAGAAGGTGTAGCTGCCTGCTTCTGTGAGCAGCTCAGAGCACCTCACCCGGGCAGAAGGAAACCCCTCAGGCAATGGCCATGGAATTCAGTGGCTGCTGGAGCTGCCAAAGGCACCCTGGCCAGGCCCAGCAGGAGTTTTTAGTGTCACATCATGATTAAGCAGGGTCAGGAGTATTGATGGTCACTTCTCAGCATTCTGGGGAGCAGCCATCAAGAAGATCCTGAGAGTGTGAGGGTGCCAGAGCTCTGGAACAGGCTGCCCAGGGGGGTTGTGGAGTCTCCATCTCTGGAGACACTTAAGACCCC
>JAOEGS010014869.1:11580-32828 GCA_025447755.1 Corythornis vintsioides | reverse complement strand
GGAGGCTGTGCCGCGGTTCCCCGCCGAGAGCCCCGGTCGCTGCTGCGCGGATGGGGACACGCGTGGGCAGGTCGCGGCACCGCTGCGAACACGGCCGAGGGAAGGCGCTGGGCGAGGGGGACGAGCTGGGCACCTGGCAGACACGTTCAGTTCTAAGCTCTCTGCTGTCAGACAGAGAGGTGCAGCAGGAGACCGTGGAGTCCGTGCTGAGCTCTTCTGCAGGGTGGGAGCCCCCACAGCAGCCTACCCCAAACCCAAGCACGCCGGAGACCTCCCAGACAGACCTTGTGAAGAAAGCAAAAGTTATCAACAGAGAAAAAATCTGCTTTTCTCTTGTCATTTCAGTGCCCATCGAAGTATCACAGAGGTTATAATAATAATTTTTAACTACAGGCAAGTTTTCCAGTTGGGTGGGCTGGAAATCCTCTTCTAGCAGGCACAAACCTAATTATATGGGTAGATAACAACTGCCTTCTGCTGTGAGCAGCCTTTCTATACACCAGTAAACCTAAGTAGTTGCTGGGGAAATTCCCTCCAGCCCTTCTGAAGTGATCAAGAAACTGCTCAAAATCCAAAGCTGCCTTTCACCAAATATGAGACATCCATTACCATCATTTATGGATAGAACTCTTCCAGGGGGTATACATCCATTTAATAGATGCCCCTTGAAGATCATCAAGAACAATGCCAGCATGTACAGAACTCACAGCATCCTCCTGACACATGCTGCCTCTTCATTTTCCCTGTTAGCTTAGAGCTTCCATCTCCCCAGTGGGAAATACAGAACCATTTTTGTGACTGTTGACAGCACCCCATTTTATTTCTTTGAAGAACAAAGGCAAATGAAACGGTTGGGCTATAGCTGCCCAGGGTATATCTACACTGCAGACCTCTGGAAACTGACAGGCCAGCTGCAGAGCTGGCTCTGGCACAAGACACTGTCACTGCACACTGGGTGCTGTGAACACACACACACGAGGAGAAAAAAGTGTCAGACCAGAACTGCATGTACTGACAACTTCAAGGAAGAGCACACACTGCACTTTAGCCTGAAAACTATATTTTATGCCTAGTGTCTGGGCTACGATTTCATATTGGTCCTTCACTGCTTACTGCAGAACTGTACCCTGAACTTGAAGTTCAAAAACCCCAAGTTTGAAGTTTGAACTCGAAGTATAAAACCCCAAGCTATTATGTGATCTGTAGCCATTCTGGACATTTCACTCACCTGGAGGGCAGGGGCTCTGCACACCACACAACTTATCACAGCAGAGGTGATGGGGTTCCATGTGGAGCAGATCTTCAGGTGGAGTTACAGCAGCAGCTCCACAAGGTTAATCAAGGGGTGTCCCCTTGAAGGGGAAGGAGTGGGTAGGCACTGGAGTTCACTCTGCTTCTCTGACACACTACTGAGCTACATCGTGGCTGGTGGCAATTAATCAAATGTTAACACACAACTCATTAGTCTGAGCTCTTGTAACAATACCCAACAGCACTGACATTCAGAGTGGCTGTGTTCATCCTCAGCTGGGACCACAGGGACTTCACTGCCTGTTTGCAGGGCCTTGTTAGCAGCTGCTCCTGCCATCTCTGTTTTTCCTGCCTCACGCTTCACCATCAGGCTACGCAGGGAGCTAAGCTTGTGGCACTGCATTACACAGACCAGGGTGAGTCTGTAAGAACAGGGGCTTATTCAAACCAATTTAGTGATAAAATGGATTAAAGAAACATGGAGAGATTCAGGTCAGTTAAAAATCAATAAACAAACCTGACTATTATTAAATCACAAATATAGTTCTGCATCATTTTTCGTTTTTCCCCCCACAAAGTTCTTTGCAAACTTCCTCTGAAGTGCCTAAGAACATTCTCTCCACTAGAATGCAGCTCCCACTTGGGATGCAGCTGGAACGTGGAAACTGCAGGCCTTTGAGTTATTCAGGCCACATGAGCTGGTTCAGGAACAGGCTGTGAAGTACAGACTTGTATAGAGCATATTCTCTGGTTTTCAAGAGACTGCTGGGTGTAGGCTCTGCTTTGGCTGTACTGTGTGAGCTGAATATTCACAATCTGCCTTGAAGCACAAATCAGGCTGGGAAAACAAGAAATGCAAGAATGCAGGAAGCCCTTGTTTTCTGCCTTTTTTTCCTATCTTCCATTTTAACTGTGTGCATGAGAGAACAAGGGAGTATGACTGGCTTGAGAACAGCATGAGGAACACTCTGTGCTCTGAAATGCAGAGAAACAGTGAACTGAAAGATGGTCTGAGGTGAGCAACTGATGCTGGACTTTATGATAAATTCAGGTTATAGAGTTCAGATGAAACAACTGAATTGGAGATATTTTAATCCAGAATTAAAATGACATTCTACAGATGGGAATGAGGTGGTGGTACCTTGCTGTAACAGCTTTTGGTGTTTCCAAGTAAGAATTACAAAACTTGATTTTGTGTAAGACAAGATCCTCACATAAAGGCTTTAGAGAAACACCAGTGGTTGTTCCAAGAGCATAAGAAGGGATGTGACAGTTCCATTCCTAGGCTAAATAAAGAAGTGCTCATAGTCCTCTTTAAAAGCTGTCCACCCCGTTTTCATCCTCACAGCATCCAGGGATGCACCAAGTTTTAAAGCACTTAACAGGCTTCTGTTCAGACTGCTACACAAAGGCTATGCAGTATTATGTAGTACAGTCCCAGTTTATTAACCTGAAATTACTTTTAACATGCTCCAACTCATTAACCAGTGTGAAATTAAGCTTGCAGTGAAATAACATGATCAGAACAGAGGATGGGAACAATGTGTTTGGTCAAGCTCAGATCTTGATTTACATGTAAATCCTGTAACACAGATCCACCTGCAGTTTTTAAAGAAGTACACTTCAAAATGTTTGCTCTGTGTTCTTTACAAGCATAGGAAGATGACTTATTTGTAATATAGCTAAGAGAACCTGTAGCTTTGTTTACATTTCTTTAAAAGCTACTATACACCTGACTAAAGTGAGGAACTGCTAGCCCCCCCGGATGCTGTGTGTGCTGCAGGGCCAGGCAGAGATGAGCTTTCCTACCAGGTGCACAGCAGCCTGTCATGGACACACTGCATCAGCCCTCAGCTCCCACATCAGTACTGGGCTGCCAGCCTCGTCCAGGCAGAGCCAGTCCACTGCAAAGGCCACGGAACTGGAAGGAAGACCAGGCCCCGTGGGGCCAGCTCAGCTGTGCTGTGTGCAGGACCGTGAAGTGACTCGGGCAGGGAAGCCAGGCTGAGCACTCTGCTAGGAGCCTGCACACATTAGTTTGCCCTGCAGCACGGGTAAGGGCTCTCAGTGCCAGGGGCTGGGAGCTGAAGCATGTGCTCACTGAGCAGCCAGCACAGAGCATACCCTCACTCGGAGCCTTACTGTGCCCCCGTCACCAGGGCAGCTCACCAGCCTGACACCCCATCACTCGAGGGGGGCCCACAAAATGAAATATGAACGGAAAGCATTCCACAGCAATTGTCTGCACACGCCAACACCAACGGGTCAATGAGCACGGGCACACTACACCAGCTCCCATCACCTTTCATTCAGCTTTGCTGCTGAGTGTGGCTGAGTTCAGTCTCACATCACCCAGCTGATGTTCAATGCCCTAATGAAAAGCAGCTACCCCCGAGCGAGTTCTGTTCAGTATCTGTCCCTTGCAGGTGAGCCACGACCCCTGAATTGCTTACACATGGCTCATAAAAAGCGTGTTTGATGAAGTGAGAAATCAGGTCACAGAACTTTACTGTTAGGAATAGGCTTTTCTATTCTAAAGATATGGGATCTGAGTACCCTATTCAGGCAGCCAAAACATGAGAAGGCTGCCTGGAGCTCTGAGGCCTGGAGCTCTGAGGCCTGGAGCTCTGAGGCCTGGAGCTCTGAGGCCTGGAACAATGAGGCCTGGAACAATGAGGCCTGGATCTCTGAGGCATGGAACTCTGAGATCTGGAACTCTCGGAAGCATAACAGTTAAAAAACTTGGTAATGAAATTTATTTGAATTAGCCAGGTAATCTTTACTGGGTGCTGCTGATAGCTTGTCTGCTACAGCCCAGCTCACATGCACCAGAAAGCTGGTGAATGCCATGAGGATTCATGCAGGGCAAATACAGTTCGAGCTATAGCTGTTTGGGTGTGAATTCAATGGGTCACTGCTGTAGATCTTCTCAGCAGATTGTCACTGGTATTTCCTTTATCTGCAGCTAAACTTCACTCCTAAGGAAGTACAGAAGCAGCTAGGCATACCTGTACTTGAGATCACGAAGTGGAAGGGATGGACACCAAACAACTGTGGTTTCATTTTTAATGAGACCAGAAACCCCACTCCACAGGCATGCATCAAACCAATGCAGACAAACAGCCCAGGATGCAGCTTCTTACCCGTTGGTGCTCACACATGATCAAAGTGATGGCAGATCAATTCTACCTTCTGTCCTTGCTGAAGTGTACCAGTTTCTCTCTCTTTCATAGCTGTGCCCCCCTGATCCGGGTCCTGACCATGGACTGACTTCCCAGATTTACCTCCAACTTGCCTTGTCACTGTGGACCTGCCTGGAAATCTCTGGACTGTGTCTAACACTGGTTACTGTCACTAGACCTGATGCTGACCCTGACCTGTGGACTGACTTCCTGGCTTCACCTTATCACCACAAAGTGCCCCGATGATCTGGTTCACTCTGGTTGCCATCCTCAGCCTGGGCTTGCTGGGCTCATACTGCAGCATGAGCCTTGATCAGCCCCCACCCTGCCCACCTCGTTGCCACTCGCCTCCTCATCCTCCATCCCTCAGTGAGCCTGTGGCCTCCTTGCCCCCTGACAGGTTTACTCAGGATGAAAACCTGGATATTTATCCCCGTTTCTGCTCAAAGGCAGCTTTATGACAAGCATCCTATAGGCATTATGCCTGAGTTGATGTGACACGGAGTGGAAATGGTGCAGCCACAGTGTGTGTGGCAGTGAGTTAATTCTGCCAGTCATTAGGAATGCTGCACATCCAAGGCCTCCTGCCGTGTCCTGCCTGACACCTAAATGAGCGTGAAGCGGCCGACGGCATTCTCACCACCATGGCAAATGATTTCACCAGGCTCCTGAGGAACAGCAGGTGATGCAGAGGTGCTGAGACATGACAGGAACACACAGCAGGAAGCCATGAGAGACATTATTGATCCAGTCACTGGAATGAGATGTCCCAAAATAGTTATGATCAACTGCAGGGTTTACTTACTCAGGAGCAAGGGATCAATACTCAGACAGGTCGGGAGGAACGATTTGGTGGCATGGAGAGTTTCTCTCTCTGTGGCAACGAGTGCTAAACCCCAGTTCTCGTACGCTGGGAAAGAAAAAACATTTCAGTTTTTCAGTGCAAGTTAAACTTGCCAAGTTTGCCATCTTTCTGGGCTGCACCCTTCAATGTAACCTTGCTATCAGCTCAGTATGTTAGTAGCACAGCGGGATTCTGACTGAAGGGGATTGCTGTCTGACATTAATCAGCCCTGTCACTGATTCTGAGAGGCTTGCAAGACACTTGCAGAGGGCAGCAACACTGCAGAGTGCATTCAAAGCCTAATAAAGTGGTGTGTGCTGGGCTGTTTGAGGTGAAGTAGCTGGGGATTAATGCATGCACACCACAGTCAGAGCTGCTATTCACTGCTCCAAGACCAGTTCCAACAGAGATCATTCTGAGCAGCTCTAAGTCCCCCTAGTCCAGGTGCTGATCTCAAATTATACCAGTACAGACTCCAAGAAATAACTTATCTGACTGTAAGAGCTACTGGATGGGTGTGTTACTCAGCTTGATGTTCATCTAATTGCACAAAAGACCTAATAATATCACTCAGTCCATAGCTCCAGCTACCCCATGGCAAGAGCTGGGACAGGAGAGGCAACACGTGTGTGACACAGGAATGCTCATATTCCATAGCAAGCTCTGGGAGAACTACTGAAAGAAGACAGGAGTAGTGTGTTGGCCAATACTGAAACTATTCCCTCGGCAAGGGAGCTGCATCACACCTAGGGCTGGGCGAGTACCAATCAGGATTAGTTCTGCAAAGGATGTATTTGTTTCGTTTAAGGCAAGGCTCTGGAGACTAGAAGTGTGGGTTGAGGAAGTGCTAGGATGTGCTGAATGATGGTAGTGAGCTAACATTAAAAATATGAAGTTATAAAATGGTTCTGCACTCGTAAAAATGTATTTCTTCTGTTGCAAGTTACAACTAGTAAAACCAACTAGAGACAACTTGTAAGAGCAATCAGAATCCAACCCTGCCCTTCCTCCTCAGCCCATACCTGTAGTCATGAACGCTCAGAGAGACAGACACACAAATGTTTTCTTTAGGTATACATCATTTCACCAGCTTTCTGCAAGCCCTTACACCCTGGCCAAAAAAAGTGAAGTAAATATGCTCAAGCTTCATGATGCTGCAGCTTTGCTCAGCAAACATCTCATTTTCTGTAATGAAGCGAGTATATTCCTACTTGGAGTCCAAGACTGAAACTACCATTTGCTCTATGGAGTGCAGGCACCTCCTTCACACAGGTGAAGGTGCTTCATGAAAGCAAAACAGCAAATACACAAAGAAATAGTGAGGACGGGACATTAATTGTCTCTGTAGCCCCAACTACACAGACATTCTGCTTATTGCTTCCTTTTACAAAACCAGCTACAATTTGCCATACTCCAGAGAACAAGATTTTTCTCTCACTGACTTGGTCAGACATTGAGAAGATGATGGAAAAGTTTCTTCTGGTCTCATAAACAAGACTTGCCAACAAGGAAGTTTGTTCTGCATGAGGTAGTGCTGGCTCAATAGGTAAAAGGCTGAAAGGAAATGTAACCTGCCCAGGAATAAAGATGCATTTTGCAGGAACAATGTGTAGTCATTAGGTGTAATTCAGCAAATGGTGGTGTGATCTTAAAGGCCTCAGTGGATCATATTCCCCTGGGAGCACTACCCAATTAAGAAGAAGGTGTGTTAGATACGCCTCGCTTTGTTGTGCTGCTGAGGGGGAGAGCAGCTGTGAGCAAACAAACAACTCTCTAATCCTGGCTTTGCAACTCAGTTCTTAATCACTCTGGCTCTTATTTCCATACCAGATTTAACTTTTTTATATTTATGAGAGCAACTTGGCAGCTCCCCATTTTGTGGCTCAAATGAGTAGCAGGTCCAAGAGACTTTTTTAAGGCTTTTAATTCCTGATACTAGTGCATATGGTTTATTTCAGGTAAGAAACAGTAGTTACTACGAGACGCTCAAAGCTTGGATTAAGACCTCCTGAATATGTGAGCAACACAGTGTAAATGGACCATGTTGTCACCACCACACATCCAGTCTTGCCTTAAACACTTCCAGGTACGCTGACTCCACCACTTCCCTGGGCAGCCCATTCCAGTGCCACCCTCTCCGTGAGGAATTGCTTCCTAATGTCCAACCTAAACCTCTGCAGGCACAGCTTCAGGCCATGGCCTCTCTCCTGTGGCTAGTTGCCTGGGAGAAGAGTCCAGCCCCCACCTGCCTACAGCCTCCCTGCAGGTAGCTCTAGAGAGTAATAAGGTCACCCCTGAGTCTCCTCTTCTCCGGGCTGAACAGCCCCAGCTCCCTCAGCCTCTCCTCAGCAGACTTTCCCTCCAGTCCCTTCCCCAGTCTTGTCTCTCTCCTCTGGACCATCCAGTACCTCAATAACCAGAACTGTGCACAGTACTCGAGGTGAGGACTCACCAGTGCTGAGTACAGGGGAGAATCACATCCCTAGTCCTGCTGGCCACATCTTCGTTCCTGTTAAGAAGTCACTTCTTTCCCTCTATTACTTCAGTGCAACCACCATGACATACAGGATGAAACTGGGAGAGGGAAGCCAACTGCCATGTTATGTGCAGCATGTTCACCCTTGAAATGTGCTCGGTCTTTGGTGCCACGGTCTGTTTATCTGGCTGGATGTGGTCCAGGAGACAGCTGTTTCAACAGATGTCCAAGGGAAGCCAAAGGACAGGAGAAAAGGCATTGTGATGAGGAGTTTGGTTAAGTCTGTTTACCTGATAATTCCACGTGAGTGGGAGGAAATATATGTTCTCACATATCACCACCATGGTTTTAATTTCTCTCTTATAAGACATTTCTGCAGAAGAATTGTTTTGTAATATCCCTACACACAATTTAATTCCTTTGCCCACCATCCTTTGCTCAATAATTATCAACAGCAGTACCTATTAACAGCTTGATTAATAAGGGAACTTTTAATTAAAACCTAAAATAAACAGACATTTGACCCATTGGAGAAGAAAGTGGAAAGTTTTACTGCTTATGGTGTATTTCACACAGCAAAGCTCCTGCAAAGCTGCCACTTTGCTATCTGTGTCCAAGAGCCATGACTGAGAGAAGAACAAGCTGCAAACTCAGACGTAAGTTAGACACAAAGAAGGATCACAGCTACCTCTGGGATAGAAACTGTCTGCTTGAAGTGCCACAGAGTGGTCCTGTTCCACATGTTGGAGGAGCATGGCAACTGCACACAAATAACAGTGTGGCACATGACAATGCAGCCACTCAGCCCTGGTCATCATTTCCAAGACACAACAGGCTACATCATGTGCTCTCCTGTGGCTCTCTGGTGGCATCCAAGGAGCTATGACATTAGGGAAGGCTAACAGGCAACCAGTTCACTCAAAAACATCATTAAGGTCAGTCCTTCTGTTCTGCCAAGCTCTGAGATCCCAGAAACAACCCTAAAGCAACGTGAACAGTTCTTTGGAGCTGTCAGCACACACGTAGTTGGGATGCAGCAGTGACATCACAAATAATTTCTCCTTATTGTAATCTATTCTGTTTAGGCATTTAGGCTGCTTCTTTTGTCTAGCTACAAGCTGTATGAAAAAAACATTTCTGCTCTCAGAAATTCTTTGTTTGAACTGCCCTACAGTTGCAAATGGGATATTGTTACCAAAGCAGAATGAGCAGCACAGGAAGAGAATTAAGATTTTTATTTTGATAAAACAATATTGCAAAGGAAAACAGCACTCAGGTAAATGGTGTGATGTTTTCAGTTACAACAGCTTCAAGAGGGAGCCTGCCATCTCTGCAGAGGCATCTCCCAGACTGATCTAAGGACAGAAAAAGCAAAGGCATTACAGTGTGAAAGGTAACTGTCTCCTTCCAGTAGATCTCTGGCCATGCTTGATCTTCCCACTGCCTGTGGTTGCAGAGGAATTGAGAGCAGGTGGTTTGTAGCCAGCCCTCCCCTCCCTGCTCAGGGGCTGAATGCCTACACTGCCAGAGCACTGGCACTGGGGTACCAGCCAAAGTTATTACATGGGGTAGTGCTATCATTAGAGAGCAGCATTCTCTCATTTGTGCTGAAATGGCTATCTAAATTAAATGCAGAGCTTCTAATGAAACAATAATATTTACTACACACTTCACTACCTTGTCATAGTTAAACATAATTGAATTGTGTTTCAGTTCAACCTAGAAGCATCTTGTGAAGAACATCACAGAGCAGCTCCAGAGGCCCCGGAATCCTCTCTGGCAAGCAGTAATCAAATACATGTTTGGGATCTTTCTTTTCTAAAGAAGCAGATAACAGTAGCCCCTGCCCTTGGTAAAATAAGGAAAGATCCACAGCACAGTCTGTTGCAATCCTGTAACTACTGGCACGGAGAAGCAGGTC
The DNA here is from genome assembly GCA_025447755.1 of Corythornis vintsioides. NCBI lineage: Eukaryota > Metazoa > Chordata > Aves > Coraciiformes > Alcedinidae > Corythornis > Corythornis vintsioides. The sequence continues at coordinate 23,154 of JAOEGS010014869.1, read as the reverse complement.
TTCCTACATGTGGATGAAGGCAGAGTAAACGCTGAATTGAAGTGACTGAGGCTGAGCAGCTGCAAGCAAGATCATGGTATGGATAGGAAGGAAAGGATGAGACTGTCTTTTGCAGTGACTACTTCCAATTAGAGCTGATGATGCTGAACAGTGACCCAGTTGACTGGCCTCAGCCAGGCTGCCCCGATTCCATCCTCTCTGCGCCTCCAGCTGTGTGACTGTGCTTTGTCCCTTGCACCAGCAATTAGTTATAAAACTAATGAGCTCCCTGAACCAATATAATAATCTGAGAATTATCATCAACTGCTGTCTAATTACAAGCTCACTGATTGACTATTTTAGTTTTCTCTGCAGTCCTTATGCTCCCCTAAAGGTAGTTTTTTCACAGTGACAGATACTCTAAGGACAAAATGCTTCCCTGCAAAAGAACCCTGGTGGAAGTACAAGGCCCATCACCTGGCCAAACAACCCAATACAAGTTCTTTCTCTGCTGTTTAGTGGCTAAATTAGGAAGTCTGAGTGTTCTATTTTCAAGTCTCATATGAGAAGTATCAAGACTTAATTTAAAGACATCTTGTTCAGTCAGAAACATCTAAATGGTCATTGATTGTTTTTCCTTAGTTGGATGTGTGAGTCTCTTTAAAGCAGAAACTGTTATTTGTGCTCTGTCCCTGTTGCTAGACAGGCTACAGGGCTTGTGTCAACATTACTGGAGTAAAAAAATAAGACATTGAACAAGTCAGGCCTAAACTCTCACACTCCTGAGAACCCTACTGCCACTGAACTCAGTTGAAGAAGCCTAGTTAGAAGGATCTGCAAGGACCCTGGAGAAGAATCATCCTAGAAAATACCCTTGTGTGGATATTCCACAATAGCTGCTTAGATTAGAGATGGTTTTGAGATGGTTTTGTCAGGAAACATTCTAGAACTTCCTAGGCTTCATAAATGTTGTTATTTTAGCATCACTACAAAGAAACTTTCTGTTGAGACCAGGCATCGACTTAATTTGATTTTTTTCCTTCTATATTGCAACAAAAATAATAGGCACTCACTTCATGAGTCATTTGTTTATCTCAGCAGCCTTGAAGCATGGATGTGATCAAGGACATTAACATGTTTTCTGAAGCAAAAACCATTAAATAACCAAAGACCTTTAGCAGCCTCTAGCAATATCAAATAAGTTTATATCAATCATTTAACTTGATCTTTTCACTTGGGTTTCCAGAAGGTAGCACCTAAATGCTACTAAAACCACAGGCTTATCCTAGATCTGTAATACTGGAAGGGCTGAAGTTGACTCACATGCTACATATAGTAGGGCTCTGCTTCCACTTTGCTACCCAGGAACTGGGGACAGTTGTGAGACATGTGGCACCTAGAGGCTGCCACTGTTGATATATTGTCAGAAGTGCTCAAGACAATGACTACTTCAGCAAACCTGGCTACTTAGTTTGTGTCTAAATGGGAAAGATAAACCTTTGAAAATTTAATCAGTCAACAGCCACTAATTTGGACACATCCCAGGGGAGGTTGGGGGTCTCTGAGCACCCTGCTCTGGATGCAGGTGTCCCTGCTCCCTGCAGGGGGTTGGACTGGATGACCCTGGAAGTTCCCTTCCCACCCACACCAGTCTGTGACTCTGTGAAATACTAATGTAACCCCACTGCAGCTGAGCAGAGGAGGGTCTCACTAACTCAGCATCTGTTAGCAGGGTTTTTTCTGTCCCCCACTCTGGCTGCATGGACCAGTTCTGAGTACCTTCAAGCAAAAAAAAGTCTTTGTTCCTAAGCCAGCATGTGTTTGTACTTGGCTCAGTAGCTGGCCCCACACAGAACTGGAAGGGAGTCTAATGAAGATGGAGCTGCTGTTTCCCAGTACAAGAACAAGAGTCGTAAAAGGTCAGTGAGATTTACGCTGGTGCTGGCTCAGAGATCATTTGTTATTCAAGTGATGGAGGTACTGTGTTTATAAAGTGCAGTTAGTCACCAGTGGCATGACCTGTTTATCAGGCAATCCTTGGCATTTCCATAATTTCTGCAAGCAATAAGACTTGAGCTTCACTTACTCAACATGAGCAGTGGCAGCTCTGAAATAATCACAGATTATTGCTGCAATCTTCCAGAATGTATTTTTAAAAGTCTATCAGCTTCTTGTCCTGGATAAGCCATTTTAAATGTCAAAATGTTGGGTCACAGTTTTGAATGATAGCTACAAAAATGTAATGTTATGAAAGTTTTAACTCTGTATCTTTTGTGATGGCCTTTGAATCACTCATGGAACTGCAGGTACAAAAAGAACTTTTAAGAATATTCTTTTACTTTTTCTAGTTCCTTTTTTTTGTAGTTTCTAGATCTATAGACATTTTCTAGGTGACCTATAGATCCTCACAGAGCAAATTCAACGTAAGAATTTAATTAATGACCTTATACTCATCCCTTTGAAGACATTCTGAACTCTGCATTGTTTCATATCACAGGCAGAAAATCACTGATGCCTTAGAGCTCTCCATTCAGGGATGAGAAGACCATCTCCAGCCATTCCAGAAGCACATTCTAGAGTTCCATCACCCCATGTAGGTGCCAATGTAGACCCCTTCAGAGCTGACAGCAGCTATAGAAAATGAAATAAAGTTGGAAGAGAAAAATATTAATCAATGGTTTGTAGAAGGAATCCTGTGAAATGGCTCATTTAATAGGATGTTATATCAGTGTTGATAGGCTAACAAAAATGTTCATATCACAAACAGTCACACCAAAGCTTCACTGGAGTATAATCAAACACAACTTTTCTATTTAACATTTTCTTGACTGAGATTTGCATGCCAGGCCCACTGGGTTTAGTGAATTCTACTTGCTTCCTAAAAAAAAAAAAGAAATCCTAACTATTAACAACCCTTTTGACTTCCCTTGTCATGATCTGAGACTTCCAAAGGACATCACAACCATGAAAAGTCACTCTATTGTATCACTGTCACTTATCTGTGGACCGGGAACACGAAACTTGTGTATTTAAGGGTCTACCTCATTTCAGTTAGTGTCTATGAAAAGTCTGACTCTGGTTTTAACTACAGTTGGATTTCTGCCTTAATGCACCACCAAGAGTCACAGAGCAATTCAATGGGAGAGACAGAAATAGAATGCAGCTGTCTCAACTCTCAGACTCCATTCTAAACAAACGACCATGTGGCCTCTCAGCTTGGTGCTTATAAAAACACACCAGCTGCTGGAGCTTGCATCTGCAAACCATTCTCTAACTGCTTTTAAATGTATCTTTGCTCATATTCAGACTGGGCCAAAAAGGCCCAGGGGGAGGCAGTGACACAAGAGTTGAGAAGCACGTAGACCTGGTGCCTCACAGTCCTCCCCAGAAGCAGTATCCAGTGGCTCCAGTGAGATGTGTTCCTGCACTGGCTTCCCTGGGGATGTGCAGAGATTGCCAGCTGGCCAGATGTGAAGAGGAGGCCATGAGAAGATCACAGAAGCCACTTCTAAAAGCTAATGCTACTCCTGGTCTCAGCATACACCTGACTGGTCATGTAGGTGCCTTTATTGTCCCGTAAGCATGGCATCCAGGAGAAGAGAGGTCTGGCCTATAGAACAGCTTTAATTACAATCTCTGCCCCCACTCTCACCTTACCTGTAAACAAGCCCATTAAGCACCAGTGGAGAAGTCTGTTGTTATTACAGTGACTATGAAAGCTATAAAGATACAAAGTGCAAAAGGACTTTGTCATTATGCAGCTAGTACACCATGAACATCACCTTACTTGAGCTACTGGTTGTGTGGAACTTCTTCCTGCCCCCCAAATCTCTCTGTTGTGCATCAGGCTTCATCTAAATGACTGTGAATGATGGCAAGGGAACAGTTCTAACTGAGCACTCTATGAGCTTACCTCATATTACCAGGTAATTCACTCAACCCCCCCCCCCCCCCCGAGAAGGGACTTGCTGACCTATTGTGCTCTACACAATGTGTGCATCTCAGCACTTACTAGATCTCTGGTGGCTTCCATGGTTAGCTAAGTACAAGCTGCAGTGTTTCTTGATTGATTTCCAGCCAATAATACTTACCTTTAATATAGTCAAGTCTTGGATTCTAAGTAACAGCTTCCAGTTTCACTGGTGCCATTGCATCTAGTGATGGGTGCAAGTGGGAGAAATAACCCCCCCCAACCGTTCTCTTTGCCACGTGTTTTGGAGACTCAATGGGACTAATGGACAGTACCAGAAACTGTAACCTAGTAGTGATACCACTACTGCTGGCAAAGACCTTCCCACGCTGGAACTGGAGAGCAGGAACTCCAGTTGTCTCCATCCTGCTGGTAATGACACATGACCAGCTTTCTTATAAGTGGGAAGAAATTCCTTGCTAGGATAAAATGACTGTCTTATTTTTTTCAAGTCATTCTGAAACACTGCAACAAAGGCTACAAACTGGCCCTGATGAGCTTGATGATGGTCTACAGCTATCAAAACTCTTGAAATATCATTTTTATGCCCAACACAAACTGACAGGATTACTCCATCCTCTCACTTGCTCAGTCATTTTATACACTTGCAGGTATATGTGCAGATGTATCGTGGGTGTATATATATATACACACATATGTAGGTGTACATATATACAAGTTCTTGACAGTATGAATCAGACTTAATTCTTAAAAGGAAGCTGGATGTCCACCATTTCTGTCATGCCAAATAAAACTTCCCTTCATCTCTTCTTGCTACTTCACAAAACGTGCCCCAGGTTAAAGCCAGTATTTTGGCAAGGTATGCTGGGCTGTAAGTTCACTTTGTCCAGTGACTAATTCCCTGTTGGAAGTGAACAAGAATCCCTTGAGCGCTGTCATTAGCAGCTGTGAAAAAACAACAGGCTGGGTAGCTGGTTTTTTTTGGTGTCTGGAGACAAAGGGTCTTGCTTGTTTCATTAACTGAAGTGATTTGGTTTGAAGGGTCCTGCACTGTCTGAAATGAGAGATAGGGCACAGCACAGTCCTGCCTGTGGAGGGCCAGTTTCTTCACCAAATCTGAGAGTTCTCTTGACTAGAAAACTGTAGAAATGACCCTGCATAAACACGGAGGAGATAATTACAAAATAAAGAAACATTACAGTGAATCCATTGAGATCTTTAATTCCAAACTGCCACCATCCCAGAAGGAACAAACTGTGAGTTAGACTGACTCTTAACTATACAATTAAGCCTGTCAAGTTCTGACTCCTTAATATGCTGTTTAATATTGAAAAGTCTGTCAGTAAACCAACATGTGGGATTAGTGTTGTAATGCTCTGGGTTTGCTTCCTCATGAAACTATAAAACAATTTAGCTGATATAAGTAACATGCTATTTATACTCTTTTTGGCAACAGTTTAAATGCTATGTGAGATACTCCCCCTTCCTTCTAATATAACAGCCTTCTCTGGCCTTATGGACCTAAATTGGTGAGGGGAGCTATGTGCATTCCATCTGGAATTTACTCAGTAATTCTATTAAGCGCTTCCCTGCACAGAAATTAATGTTCTCATCTTGTTCAATACTCATCATATTCATTATTTAAAGCAGAAACCCTAATCTCTCCCTGTGCTATTTCCTCAAATGATTTTCTATTAGTGTCAAGGAATTCAACAGATTAAGTTTCTACACCTTTCTGTTTATAAAACTATAAAACTCTGGAGCTTACAGTTAAGAGCTGAAGCTTTTGCCCTCTCCAGAGTTTCTGAGAAGTGTCCACGGAGAACTACCCAGCCTCCAGAGAGGCCTCTTGCTGCTGTTCCTCACACTTCAATGGACAGTCAGCATTAGCCAGCAGAGCTACTAATGCTTCCACCACAGCTCGAGGACAGTTCATTCACCCGGCTCTAACCAGCAGCTACCCCAAAGGCCTTGGAGCTCCCCAGCAGCTGCAGCCACCCAGCAGCAGCACAGCGGGGACGTGGCGTCGGGCAGACAGAAGATGCCAGAGGAGCTGCCTTCATTCCCCCTCACAGATTTTCTATTCTCACTGCTGAAAATGAATGGAACACCTCTTACTACTCCTTAAAGTGGGGTTTTCACATGAGCTGGGCTGAGACATGCTGTGCTGCTGGCTCTGGAGTGGCTCCCCTGGCTGGGGGGTGTCTGCTGGCGAGGGGCTCGCTCACACTGGCTGTGACCACAGCGGCCTGCAGTCACCAAACTTCAGTCTTTACATCCACTGAGCATTACCTAAGCCCCCTTACTTAGCAAGTGAATTCTGATGACTAGGCAGATACAATTTGTTTGGAACCCTGCCTCCAGCAATGATTAATACAAGATCTGTATGTTAAGTATAATGACACTTTTTATTACTGTGATTTCTATAGCTGTGAAAAGCTGGCAGTTCTGGGGGATCACGAGTCCTTCCTTAGTCCTAAGAGACAATCTTCAGACATGAGTGCCTTTCTTCTCCTCAGCTCTAAGAAAGGTCTGTACTCCTGAGAGCTTGCCTGCTTTGGGAAGCCATATTACTGGTCTGATAATAGGGACCATACAAAGATCCCTGTGGCTGTTCCACTCTGACACTCTGATGTTATCAAAATCAAGATGAAGAGAAGCAGGTTTTATACCTCTCACAAAAATATGGTACCTCCTCCTGCAGGGCAAACTATTTACGTGTTCATAAGAAACTGCATTTTAGAAAGGGCCACTCAGGAAGAGAGACAGTTGTCCACCTATTACTGACACCTATCTCCATCATCTTCCCCCTGAACAGTTCAATTCAAGGGACTAACTGGGAGGAGTGATATAAATAAGTTCTGCTTTTAGGTTTTCCAGAGAAAACAGAAGAGCTGATTTGCCTCTCATTTCTGTTAGCAAACAAGTTGTTCCAATTTAGAACACTGTTAACAAGAGGAAGTTCAGACAGAACAGCTTCTATTCAAAGTCACTGCAAAATCATAGTCATCCAGGCTGGAGAAGCCCCTTGGGGTCACCCAGTCCAACCATCACCCTACTCTGCACAGTTCACCCCTAACCCATGTCCCTCAAACCCACACCCAAACCCCAGGGCTGGGGACTCCACCCCCTCCTTGGGCAGCCTGTGCCAGGCTCTGGCTGCTCTTTCAGTGAAAGATTCTTCCCTAATGCCCAGTCTGCCCCTCCCCTGGAGCAGCTGAATCCATCCCCTCTGGCTCTGTCACTAGTGAGTTCCTCTGAGAGCAGAGGAACACAAACCTGAGTCCCCACAGCTCGCACCAAGGGTCTAACTCTGCATTTGAAGCAGTTGTCTCTCGGTTTCCCCATTCAGAAGTCCTTTCAGAAGCTGGTGTGCCCTTGACAATGTTTACAACAAAAGCAAGAAACGTCATCAACAGAGCCAATACAGAAGCTCAAGGGACTTGTGATAAGGACAGTGGTTGGACAAAGGGGTTGAAGATCACAGTGGTGATGAAGTGTGTTTAGGGGTGAAATGTGATAGTTGGATATCTCTGTGCCATTCTAGAACCAGCCACAGGAATACACACATACTAGGAGACAAACCCTGTGCTGACACAAGCTCTGGGGAAGACTGGGGTGTCATTGGGTTTATGACATGACAGAAAAGTACAGCTTGGAAGATGGCTCTGGAGTCTGAGAAAATAAATGCTCTCTCCTGCCTATGAGTTCAGCTTAGAAGTGTCATGAGTAATTGTGCAGTGAGTGGGAAGAAAGGACATTAACACTCATAAAATAAGTCCCCAACAATCTTTTAAATAGAAAAATCACCTGCAGGGACAATGAAACAGAAAAAAACGTGGCCAAAAAAAAAGGCAAAAGAAAATTCTAAAAAGAAAGATAGCATACTAAAAACAGTTTTCCTGCTGCAACATGGGAAAAGGACATTGTTCATGAAACAAAAGACACTTTGAGGTGCTTAAATGTAACTTTCTTTCAACAAAGCATTAGAACTCTTCTACGTCAGTCTAAAATAAGACACAAATAAGCAAAGGGTCAGAGGCTTGGCTGGAAGTGCTGGGCATTGCATGGTGGATAGAACTGTGCAGCCACTGAGAAGGTCTGCAGGGGATGCAGCTGTAGCACCCTGTGGCATCACTGCTCTCTAGAGAGACTCCTCACCTCAAAGGTATCAAGCAGCAGATGAAATGAGTGAAACGAGCTGACCTGTCTTCAAGTGCTTCTGTGAATATTTTTTGACACTGGGTTTCTGCCAACAGATAAGGGAATTCCTTTTATGAAATGATGATTATGAAACGAATGAGGGTACAAGTGAAATTTTACCCTGTAGAATTCTGTTGAGCCTGACTTTTGGATCCAAACCACTCAGATACTTCCTTTTGCGTGGTGTCCTAGGGGAAAGGAATCCCTGAACAGTGTAGCAGGGTTTGTGACCTAGCACTGGCTGCTATTCCTTCTGGCACAGAGGGCATTCTGAAGTGAAAGGAAGCTCCAGCCCCTGCTTGCTGGGATGAGGGATTCCCACACGTTGTCATGTGTGTACAACACCCATACCAGGAACCAGGAGCTCATCCACAGTGTCTAGAAGCTAATTTGGGACTCCTGCTCCTGTCCAGACCAGGTGCTGGAGGTCCAGGCTTCTGGCCAAACAAAAAAAAACCCCACGATTTCTTTGGAGCTGCCCTACTCCCTGTTTGGAAACCTGCAATCACACTGCTGCAGCCAGGCACACTGGAAACTGAACTGCTGTCTTAGAACACAAATCTGCACTGCTGGGCACAGAAGGGATCATTTGCCAAATCTAATCTAATGAAGTTTCATACAGGTACTTCAAATCAGACTGAAAAACAATAAATTCATTAGGCTAAAGTATTTCTGTTCCCAGATCTCAGATTGCCACATGCTGAGGAAACACTGATCTCAGAGCTCCTACAAAGATGAAGAATTTGTTGCTGAGATGCTCTGAAGATCCTGGCCCACAGAGCAGGATCTCTGTCCACTGCCACCGAGATTCTTGCATTCTCAAAGGAAAACACTTTCCTCACCTTAAATTTTTTTCCCCCTGTCTCTTAGTAAATACAGTTGGCCTCCCAAAAGAAAAATAGTTTCATTTCTGAATCTCCAAGCAACACCAAGGCCACATATGGAAAATGACATCGATGTTTAATTATCATCATAGCTAGGAATCTAAACTCCAACGGATTTGTTACACCTCAGCTTTGTAGACAGAAAACACCCCATTGTTATCTTCGAGTGGGAAGGACATAAACACAGCAGTCAAGTCACCTCATGCCCTTCTGCTCAAATGTGAGTGATACACTGAACAGATTCTGACACGAGCTGGGAGGGGGGTGCTGGTAACTGTAAGTACAGAGATGGTGGCACTGAAGGGACTGCCTACCTTGCAAAACTGTTCTTCTGTTGGTAACTGAGAGAGCCGGAGCTTACAGTTTAGTAAGAAAATCACATCCACAAGAGCTGACAGGGGATGCAGCACAGAAACAAGCTCCTATCAGAAAATGCTTTGCCTTCCAAGAGTGGGAAACAGGCTTCTGCATGGAGCAGCATGTGCAAGCTTTCCATGCCATCCAGCTTATTTTCAGCCTGGAGGGAGAACTACGTGCTAAGAAGTATTTCCAGCTCATAGTTACATAGTAAGAGGATCTTCATATTGAAAATAAGTGGCAAATGCTGATATATTAAACTGCAGCCTTATAAAGATCCAAAGCATAAGCCTCAGCTATCCTCTCACTTCTGGGGAGCTGAGAAATTCAGTATGTCAACCACTGCATCACAGGTGAAATCTGGATCATTTGCTCAGTTCTAAGGTGCAATACACTCATATAGCAGGCTATTATGAATATCAAATTCTTAGGTGTTCCTTGAGTTAATTTACTTACATCATTTTGTATATGTGGATATGTTTCAGCTGCTTAACCTTCTCTTTTTCCATCTATGTTTTTCAGGAGCCATGCTTCAAAGTGTGAGGGGATTTTAAAAATTCAGTTCAGTATGTGAATCATTTCAAGTCAGACAAGTTCTAAGGATAACCACTTAAATTCAAGGAGAAAGTGGACACTGGATTAGAGATTTTGTTAGGGCAAATCTGAAGGCTGTTGCTTTGTTAAACAAGCAACTCTGGTATTAATGAAAGCATTTAAAACATTTTCCAGCAATCTTTAGATTCCTGCAAAGCCCTAGTACATTGCTTAAAACTTCTTTACAGGGTTCTTTGCTTTGCCCAGTCGTTTCCTGGCCTGCTGTAGCAAACTGCCTGATCTCTGAATTGCACTGCAGATCCGTGGCTCTGATGCCTGCTCCAGAAAGCAATACTGATGTGGTCTTAGACTGGCACAGATAACATCTTCATAAAGCCACAGATGTGTTCTAATGCAATCTGAGGCATCAGGCGTATATGCAGATAAGGTGCATGATGTCTCAAACTCCCTTAGAAATCCAAACAACAAAGAAAATACATTCCATTTTAAATGTTATTGCTACAAATGCAGTGATATTGCTGCAAGCCTCAGTCAGTCCCCATGGCAAATCTGGAATGACTGCACTGGCACCCAGGACTCTTCTCAAATTACAGCAGGGTAATTAATATCAAAAAGAGAAAGCACATCAATGTACAATTACTGACACATTTTTCCTGCTGAGGAGACGACTGCACTCTCATGGAATAGGACTGAGGTAACAGCTGCATTCAACCAAAGTCAGCAAAGAAGTCAGGCTTCATTTCCTACAGAACTAAACCCAAGATTCTTTATGAGTATTTTGCTCACTGGAAAAGACAATTTTACCTTGATGGCAGCAACGAGGAAGACCTTCTAAGGTGGGTTTGTGTGCATAGCAATGGTAGGACACGAGAAAGCAGAAAAACATTGACTTCACTTGGTGTAGTAACAGTAAAAGAATCCTGAACTGCTTCAATACCATGAGCAATCCACACTCCAGTTTCAGTCCTACGTATTGTCACCCAGGTCACTAAGATTGCCAGAGCCTCCAGCTCTTCAGCTGTGCCCCTGCATAACCTGGTTTTAGCAGTACTGTTTGGAAGAATATCTTCAACAGACAGATGGATTAAAGGAAGGGAGTCTTATTCTAGTTCCAACAGTGTAATGCTTTTTGAAGCACAGAGCAGCAATGTAACTGTTTTAGCACGGAATACTGTTCATCCACTGTTTAGGGAAGCCTATGCCAAGAAAATAGAGAATTGTGAGCCAAAAACTGTATAGTGTCTCTCAGAAAAAGAACCCACGGTATAAACTTACTTAAATATAATCCATTCTGTGGTTTTAACTGGTTTTCTTCCTTAGCTTAATAAAATACCTACCTCTCTGCATTTATTCTGCAGTGCTTGCTTCATAGGTAACACAAGCTTCTTTTTGTTAGGCAGAGAAAACCCTCATTTTCTCTATCCTGTGTTACATAAAATACAACTTCATCTCTTTAAAGAATGGAAAAACAGCAATTTCTGGGGGTCAAGCATGGATATATCAAGGTCAGCAGATTAACTATCAGAGTTGTAAAATGCATTCCAAATGCAATCTCTGGCATCAGTATAAGGGGAAAAAAAAAAAAGTAAACCAACACATCACCTAAATTACCTCACAGCTATTTGCATAAAGGGTCCAGAGGCAGTACAGTATAAGTACGGAGAC
>JAOEGS010014869.1:0-11480 GCA_025447755.1 Corythornis vintsioides | reverse complement strand
AACCAACACATCACCTAAATTACCTCACAGCTATTTGCATAAAGGGTCCAGAGGCAGTACAGTATAAGTACGGAGACACAAGCCATCCAGAGAGAACTTAGCAACAGTCCTATTGGATACAGTGTTCTGCAGCAGGAAAAGGGCAACTTTGAAGCTCAGATGTGCAAACAGCTTTAAAGGACTGAACAATCCCTTGGCAGATGCATCGAGCAGAAATCTGAACTACAAACCAGGTAATTTACCAAACCATTTCCTTTTTATGTGATTATAATTCTAAAGATTGCTCTGAACCAAACAGCCTATGTGATATTTTTATATCACTTCATCAGAGGTGATAGAAACCTGCCAATAAGAGACATAATAAACTGACTCTCTACTTTAAAAATGTGGAAAACTTAGTAAAATTGTGCATTTCTTTTATGTTCTGAAGATATACTTAAACTAAATGACTGCTATACTAATATTAAAGATGTATTCCATTCTACTGAAGGAACTCTGCTTACCAGAAAATAAATGCATGGTGTGTTAGGAATTCCAGTGCTAGCTAGAAGAAAGAGAACACTTGTTACATGGGCAAGAGGCAATAAAGGACATGACTATTGTTATGTCTCTGAAAAGAATACAAGATGCCTCCCCAGTGCAGGAAATCTCCCTGACCAACAGAGCACAGCTACCTTATGGTACTGACAATGTACACAGGCATGTGGTGCTTTAAATGCATAGAAATAGATAGTAAAAAAACAAATGGACTGTTAGAGCTGGGCTTTAACTAAAGCTGGAACTAAAGTGCTGCAAAGCTCAGCATGATTTTAACATGGACCCTTAGCAAAAAGAATTAAGTGGTGGAGATGGTTAGTGCAGGTATACATCCATACCTCCCGTGGGGCAACAGTTAACCCAGAGGTGAAGAGAGGAATTATTTTTGCTTCTTGGCAGAAGGCAAAGCAGAATCACTGGCTTTCAGAACCAGGAACTTCTGGTGCATCAGGAAGTTAGGTGTTTAAAATATATTTATTCTCCCAGAAAAATGAACAAGTGACTGGATTTTATTATTGTGAATAATTTACATATCATCTGAAGCATGTAAAATAAATGGAGAGGTTAATAACCGAAATGAGGAAGGACCCTCATGAGAGACAATTCCCACAGCAGTGCCACATTGCTTTGTCAGTGACTGGAAATACTGCTAGTACTGCTGGGTTTGATTGCTCCACCCTCCTACCCTTTGCTTTCTCTCCCGTGGAAGCTGCAGGAGCCCCTGTCCCACAATGCTATCTATCCAGCTACCATTGCTACTCCTCTGCCTGACCTTGTCTGGTGTTTGCCTCGATGGGGGTTGGCCCCTTCCAGAGGGCAGTGAGAACATGGGAAGAAGTCCCCTGGATGCCATCCTGCAGAGATCTGAAAGCCTCATTCTTCAGGCTGCTGTCAAGAAAGCCGAAAAGGAAGAAGAGATGAATAAAGGTACATATAATACTGGTAACATTTATCTGGTTTGCTGGCATAGTACTTGACTGAGGTCGTTAAATCCAATGTAAACTCCCAGGCTTTAATGTATATATTCAATACTCTAACTAAGGAGAGGGGAAGGATAGAAAGCCTCCTGCAATGCACTGACTAGAGCTCTCAAAAGGAACTTTCTTCTCTAAGATCTCCCCACTTAGTGCTGTACCATCACTAAACAGCTGCTGCCTAGTAGGAATGTAGAAGTCTATCACAGAAGACTTGACTGTCTGGCAGGTCCTTCCCCAAGGAAGACCTGAGAGGACATATGGAGGACATTCCCCAGTTCTGGCCCCTGTACCCAATGTTAACTGGAGGTGGGAGTACTGCCATTCGCCCACTGCCTTGACCCACTGGTTTCTGCACCCCAAGAAAAGTGGGCTTTGCCACAGCTGGGAATGCAGAGGCTGCTCTAGTGTCTGCCAGCACCCAGGCTGCAGATGCTGGGCTCACCCTAGTCACAGCAGTGCAAGCAAATCAGACTCGGGGACTGCAGCAGCACACAGGTGCCTGCCACCAACAAGGAGCAGAGAGTCCTTTCAGAGTGGAGAGAGAAGCTGGACCCCAGTGCCCACAGAAGAGCCTTCCTCCCTTTACACATGAATGCTGAGAGTCAATCCTGTTGATCCAAGACCTGAAATAGTAGAAGAGCTTAGGAATAAGTAAGAGATACTAATAGAGTTATGACTGGGAGCTGGCTTTCAAATGTCCCTGCTTCTACCTGCATCTCAGCCCTCTCCTTTCCCTGTCTCATGACACCTTCCACACCCCATCCAGCTCCTGCAGCTGAGTTCCTCCAGCTGCTCAGCACACCCGGCTCTCCGCCACACGCCTCCCGGTGCCGCTGCCGTGGGCTCCTAGCGGGGAACCCCGCTGAAAACGTGCCCAGAATGGCCTGACTGATGCCACCCACAGCAATCCAGTCCCCTGTGCAATCACATGGGCACAGTGAGCAACAGTTTACAGCCCTGCACCACATTCCCATTTCCTTAGTGAGGATTGGGGGGGGTAACATTAACGTTTCTCTTTCCCTTGGACAGAATCAAATGTCCCTCTGCCAGAATGGCTGTCCAAAAAGCACCATGGGAAAAAGTACCTAAGTGACCTGGAGAAGAGACAGCACCCTGGAAAAAGAGATGTTGAGGAAGACACATCTTACAGAGACATCCAGAAAAGGCAGCATCCAGGGAAAAGACAGAAAGAAGACAACCTTGAGCACTATCTGGAGCTGAAAAAGCGACAGCATCCTGGCAGAAGGTCTCTGTCAGATCAGTATCCTGACATCCCTGGTGCACAGCTAACCTATGTGAATGAGTTATCCAAAAGACAGCATCCAGGCAGAAGGTATCTGATGTACAAGCACCAGCATCCTAGCATAAGAGGCTGGAATGATGAGGGAGATGAACAACATGGTGAGAAACAGCAGCATGCTGGAAAAAGGCACTGGAATTCTGACAGCCCAGATGATGCAGGTCCCTGCACCTCCCAGGAGTCCCTGACCTGCAACAAAGGCAGCTTACTGCTTGGCTTAGTAAATGTTAGCAAAGATAGGGCAGAAGAAAAACGTCAGCACCCAGGGAAGAGATCAGCATGGGAGAGTGAAACAGAAGAATGACAAATAATTGTGTATTGTTTGCATTTGGTGAAGTAAACTGCCAGATCACTAAAAACTTCTGTTCACTCCCTTTTGGCTTCCAGCTGCTGACCTCTGCACTCACCTTCCAGTGTGTTAATGCTCCCTTTAAGTTAATGGCTTCGTCCAGGTAACTAAAGGACCCAGTTGAACAGGACAGACAAGTATTGACAGTCTTCACCTTCCCCACTTTAGGAAGCTAAGAATGCTCACTTCCTTCTGGGCCCAGACCCCAGAATGATCTCACTATGTGTGTCCAATTTTCTGTTTCCCAAATGACTAAAACAGGCTCTTAAATATTTGTTCTGATGCTCTCCTTTAGTATCCACTTTAGTGGAATAAATATGCTTTCCTTTCATGTCAGTGAAATCAGTAAATTAATAGAGATGGAGAAAAAAAGAATAATATATGCCACTTATTAAAAAAGAAACCCAAACCCAAACAAACAACTGAATAGATTTTCAATTCTAAATGATACATTAGTGAGACCGGAACCCTTGCAGACTACGCTCTGTCCAGACAGTAAGCACTAAACAGAGATAGGAACTGTTCCAACTGGAACAAACCAGAAGACTGACTTCACAGTGTGACTTGGAACGAGCTCATAATACCCCTTTTCAGCTCAGAGGCTGCACAGGCTCTGGATCCCGAGCATCTCAAGCCCCAGCGCCGTGTACACCCCACAGGACACCACAGGACACCTGCCCTGGGTCTCACGTTCACTCGTGCCACTTGGAGCCACTCCTCTGCCTCAGACAGAAGCAGACATCCTTTTCTTCCAACAAGGATTTCTGATTCCTCTCAAAGGAATGCTTTTATTTCCCATGGTCAGACTCCCAGAAGTGTTTATTTCATATGAATGATTCAATAAACTTCAATAGTCAACTCTGGTGTCCTTATTGGTTGTGCAAACACACTCGAATAGAGTGAAAACCACAAAGCCTATCCAAGCTAAATACAAATACATAAAATAATATCAAAGGGTGTTTTTTTCTAGGAACACTCTTCTTTCATGCTGGTGGTCAACACACGTTTATACATAAAACCTTTGATACCTACACGGAAGGATATTAGGTGAGATTCCCTCCTACCTGTGTGGCACACAGAAGCATGTGTCACAGCAGCCCTGCCACCAAGTTCTCAGGGAACTGTACTAGAAATCTGATTTCTTGCTCGAAGGTATAAACAACAGATTTACAGATGTGTGCAATTAGTGCAGTTATCCATATCACTGCATTTTTTCCTATCACTTATTGTACCTCTGTAGAGAGGTTAGAGCATGTCAGTACTGTGACAGATATTTTTTTTTAGCAAATGAATGTGTTTTCCACTGACATTCATCCTTCTCAATACCACCAAGACACATTAAATGCTTTGAGTGTTCCTTTTAAATAAGTTTCCCCACTCAGTGCCTCAGAACACTTCCTCCATTACAGAAGTTGTTTTTGCCATATGGTTTAGTTACCCTGAAGAATAATTAATCATCTTAGAGAGTTTCACTGAAGTTAGATGCTCCCAGGCAGACCAACATTTAACATGGTCTATCAAATAATTTCTAGCTCTGGAGCTAATATGCTGTTCAATGTAAGTGACAACTGGCAGACCTGTTCTGTCTAGGGGTTTTCTAATTAACCAGTGCTGAAGAAATCCTCAGAGGTAGCTGGGAACATTGCATACACTTCCAATTCCTTCAGCACGCTTTCTGTTTATGATGCCTTTTAAATGTTCAGTTTTCATTTTAGGGAAAAAAGATTTCTCTAAAGAATAGCATTTCATATACCAATTCTGGTAATGGTTCTTAAACCTCAAGGAGAGTACTTTTTTCTTAAGCAACTCAAAACAATCTATTTCAGTCTTCCCAACAAAACCTGTCCAGATTTTAGTTTTGATTTAAAGTACATGTCCTCTCAGCACCTACATGAAAGTGTCACCTCTCTGAAGGTTTTCCTGTCCTCTGCAGTGCTGCACACAGCACCACACCAGTGCAACATCTCACAGGACCCTCTGCCATTGGTGACTCTGCAACACACACACACACACACACACACAGGTTCTGCAGTACCTGTCAGATTTACCAGAGCTGTTTGGCTCTGGAGTGTAGCGAACCAGAAAAGAACCTCCTTCTGCACCATAATGCTCTGCAATCTCTTAGCCACCTGAAGCACACAGCTTGTAAGGTGCAAGCTGTTAACTGGCATCATCTCACTGTTACTGGGTTCCTTCCCTCACTGGCACCCTGCATCACAACTGACCACCCAAGCACACACTTGCACGTTAGAGCTCTGCTCAGTCACACGGGCACCTTCCGACAGCTGCAGGACAGGGCATTTCAGCTGCCACATCCCTTGGAGTGGACTATCTGTGAGACAGTCATGGCTCCTCAGGAATTACAACAAACCAACAGCAGACTCCATCCACAGGTTGTGGAAGTCAGTGGAAAATCTCCCTTGTCCTCTGCAGCACCTGGAATAGGGCCACAGAGCCAAGCTGTGCTGTGCACTGGCCCAAACCTGGCTCCACAGTCATGCACAATCTTATTTTCAGCTTTAACTGAGAGTAAAACAACTGTGCACAGATGTGTTGTTTATTGCAGTTTTACATTTGTCAAGTTACCAGTTACTGAGACATAAGGGAATTTGATTCCTGAAGAACAACTTTTACGAGTGTCTTCAAAATGAGCTTTGTTTTCAATGGGAGGGAAGTTCATGTGAACAAGATGTATAATTAACATTTTCTGCAACTATTTTCTACGCCTCTCACCATTACTGCTCTGTGTCCCCTCCCACAGCCTTGACCTCTTTGCTACCCACTGTAATTAGCATGGGCTCAGTGCTTCCCAGGGACAAGTGGTTCCAACAAACCTCTTTATTACTATTTTTAATGACTCATTAGTTGGAGAAAGTTTGAAAACAACATCATCACCATAGCTGAAATAGAGTGGCTGCCTGCCTGGGAACTCAGTTAACATTAAACAGCCAGCTGGAATGTTAAAGCTCAGTCAGGACATTGCTATGAATAAAAACTAAGCCCAAATGCAGTCAGGTGGAAGCACTGCAGAGGGATGAGCCCAAGTGAAGTCTAGGCTGTGCAGAGACAAGAAACAGAAGAGGCAGACTCAGAAATCCTTCTGTGTTTAGCAAATGGGTATGTGGACTATCTGCACTGGGGTGCAGAAGTCCTGCTTCCCTCCCAACAAATACAGCATGAACTCCCAGTCCTACTGGGCAATAAGGAAGGATTCATGCTGAACACAGAGACCAAAGGGAAAATCTGCAGTTAATAAAGGATGCAAATACTCCAGCAAAATGGAAGTAATTCTGGATCCAACCTGCTCTGTTAAAGAGTATACCCCATTTGAATGCAACTGAGTATAATACAGTGTAGACACTTTACCAGCTGACTGGTATAGGGAAAATATTAGGTTATGTGTGAGAAAAGTAGGGAAAGTGACCTGCTTTGAAGAGGTTGCCTGAACCATGATTGCTGTCTTAAACCAGCTTTCACAGAGAACACATTTCCAGCCTAGGTTCCCTCTTGGTTCTGAAGCTGGTATTGATGTGGGTGAGGTGCCTGGAGAAGTGATTCTAAAAAGGAGAGAAAAACCAAGACAATCAAAACATACAGTAAAATGTGATTAAAATCTCTGAGCCAAGGCATGAAGACACAAAGCAAACCCTCTGGAGCAGCAGGTGTTGTTGAAGACAGCAAAGCAGAGCTGAAAAAGATCACAAATTATTAACCATGGCATATCCACCACTTTCAGAGTTCACACAAGCTGGTGTGAGGACGGGCACTGGCTGCTGAACAGATCTGTAGGGGAAATGGAGGTTAAGAGAGACTACAGGAGATAGCACCCAAACAGGTGTGCCTGAGATCTGCAGTGAGCCAGAACCATCCACACCTTGGCATATGGATCCTAAAACACGACATGAGATGCTGATGCAGAGGAGTCCTGGGTCTGTCTCTGTGCAGAAGTGGTGCCATCCATGGCACTGGGGACCATGAGATTCTTCTGCAGGGCTCGGGACCAGATACACTGGTGTGGATGACTGGCTGCCAGTCCTGAAGCAGTTAACAGGCAAATCAGCCACACAGGCTCTCATCAGCTGCAGCTTTCAGAATTCATCGTGCTGTCAGTTCTGATTGACGAGTCTGCAAACACAGGGAAATCATGGGCTTGGCATGGAAACACAGCTTCTGTCCTCTCTGAGCAGACAAGCTTGCTGTGTATCAAAATGTTTACTATAGCAACTTGAGTATTGAATAGACCAGTTTCATTAAAACAAAGTGATATGTGTTTTTTTTTACTTCTCTGAACAAAATTAAAAATACAGCAAATGTTGGTTTCAATCCAGCTAAACAAACAAACAGTTTTCTCAAATTAAAAGTACAGATTGTTTCAAGTTGTAGGAAGAATTCTGTGCTGTGCATTTCAATACTAGGAGGTTTAAATTATTATTATTTAAACATATTATTAAATTATAAAATTGAATTTAGGCCAATTTAAAATGCAGCATCAAGTTAAATTATCTAGCTATTTAGTTTAGGGAATACTTAGGAGGGGCATTCTGATTTTCCACTCTGCTTCCACACCGAAGTCTGTATTAAACTCAACACTGTTAATTTTCAGATATTTAAAACCTTCTCTTAGTGAGCAAGCCATTTTTTGTGCAGAAGTAGACAGACATCATCAAGAATTACTTCTAATCCACAGTTACCCCTTCTGTGCTGGGACCAGACCTCATTATTGGACGTTCCAAACAGCAATGGTTGTGACAAGCAGCTGAACAGAGTGGTTTCCCAGAGGGCATTTTCACAGGGCTCTGTCCCTCTCCCCACCTGCATTCCCACTGACTCCTCTCAGACAACAGCACCAGTGCCCAACGCAGAGACAGAGCAGGTGCTGAAAGGCACTGCTGGAGTCACTATAAACTCACAGACAGACTTTTGCAGCTCGGTGTTGCAAAGGAGTGCAGCAGAGGACCGAGCAATGAGACTGGCACGAGGCTGAGCTTTGCACTGCAGTGGCAAACAGGGCAGCACACGCTCTACCTGCTGCTTCAGCAAGTGCTGGGAACATTCCCCTCCTGTGCTGCTGCTCTTTTGCACTGATGCACAATGAGAAGTCACTACTGATTCACATGCAGTCCCAGACACCATCTGTGGCATTTCAGTAAGGCTGAATTTGTTCCCAAATAACTCTCCTCCTATCGCAACTAAATGGATGAAGAGAAACTGGACTGCTTTGGACCGACCTGCATTTCTTTGTTTTGTAAACACTGTGTGGGAAAGTGTGACCATCCTAAGTGACATACAGCCAAAGTCCATTCTTACTGACTCCAGCACAAACCCAGATTATGTTCCACCTCTGTGAAGTGACGTGGGGGAAGCCCAAACTGTCCTTTGGGAGCAGACACCACACAACACATCTCTACACCTGGCATGCCAACTTTGGATTATTTCTGCTTTAATTCTGAGAGACATGGTATGAGGGTCTAATATTCTCACCAAGACCCAAATCCTTTTCAATAGGTACAATCTCTTAACGGGGAATGAGCTCCCTGGGAAGTGCTGAAGGAATTTACATTCAGTAACATATAAACAAATGGCATTTTCTCTTTTTCCAAGCATTATTGACACATGGTGTTTTATCAGTAATTCCAAAAGATTCATACTCAGTGATCAAATGCAGAACATGTAAAAGAGCACAATTAACTAACTAAACACTGTTTGTTTTCTAGTGCACGTCACATCTTGTCACAGCTCGCAGCAGGCAGCCCTCACTGTGCAGCTTGTGCAACCCAACCTGCTGCTAGACTTCCCTCACTGTATTCAGTTTTATTAAGACGATAATAATTAACAATTTTATTAACTGATAACAGTTTTATTAACGATTTTCCTTCTGAAAACGAGCAGCTACTGAGTCTGAGGAGCTGAGGACAGTTTGCTGTCCCGTACAATCTCGCTTCTCCTTATACTCGATGCTTACTACTCGTGAAAGGCAGGGGAGGGCCGAGCTGCCTGGGGCACCAGGGCCACACAGCGCCCGCCTGCCGCAGGGAAATCCACAGCCGCTGGCCAAGCAGCCCTGTGTGCTGGGAAATCCACTGCCGAGGCCCCTTGGCTGCTTTCAGACGTGCTTGGTGTGCCACCTAGTGAGAGGCCGCGCTGCATTCCCCACCCGCCCTTCCTGTGCCTTTCCGCCGCCTCGAACACGCAGTAAGACAAGACAACCGAAACCCCGCCACAAGCCCTGCACCCGCCCTGGCGTTTCTTTTCCACTTCTTTCCGTGTCCCCCCTCTCATAGTCATTACTCACAGATCTCACAGCTATTCCACAGACACTCGTGTTTCTGGAACATTCTTTCACTGGCAGAGGCAGCTTGAGCTCTCCCAAGGCATAAGCCTGGCTTAGGGCTGGGACAGCCCAGCTTCGGCTAACCCAGAGGACAGAGGGTGACCCCACAGCAGGTGACTCCTCCGAGGCGCTGACCCTCCAGCTGGATCTCGCTGCTGCCCTGCAGGGCCAGGGACACAACTGCACGGTCCCGTGTGCTATGCTCTGGCCCCTCAGGACACTGCAGACGGCTGCAGCGGCCCATCCCGCTCCCCGCCCACAGAGCCCTCAGGTCAGGACAGAGGTGCCTCAGGGATGGGGATCCGCTGAACCCTGGATTTTCCCGCGCTTCGCGAAGCGGTGCCGCGTTAGGGAGCGCTAATGAGTCCCCCGAGTGCGGCCTGACACAGGCGGCACGCACAGCGGCACTGAGGCAAGGGTGAGCATCGGAAGGCATCAGTGAGTGATAAAAACGGGGGCTGAGGGCACAACTCACGCTCGGGGCCTGACGGGGAACTAGAACAGGAGTCGGGCGCTGAGCCGAGCGCCCAGGGCCGCAGCATGGAGCGGGCACCGCCCCGCCCTCCATCGATAGCTCTGCGCTCGGCAGCAAAGGCCTTAGCCGGGCCTCGCGTCTCTGCCCGGCCCCGGATAAGCTCCCCTTGTCCCCGCCCTTCCCGCCCATCGGGATCTCGGCGCTTGCCCCAGTCCTTCGTCGGGCTGTGCCGCTGCCGGGTAGGCGGCGGGAGCGCGGGCCGCCCGCCGCTGGACACACGCACCTCCCGCCTCGGCGGCTCGGTGAGGCCCGGCTGCCGCCTCCGGGCCGGCGGCCTCCCCTCGGGCGGGGCGGGGGGCCCCCCGCTGCCGCCTCTCCGGCGCGAGCGCTAAGCCCCACCCCTTTCCCCGCGTCCCCCCGCGCGGCCGGGGCGGGGGGCGAGGGGCGCGGCGCGTGCTGCCCTCCCGTGCGCGTGCGCAGGTGGCGCCGCTTCCCGCCCGCGGCCCCCTCTCGGCCTGCACCGGGCTGGGGCCGCCGTCCCGCGCCTGGGGCGTCTCGTTCGCCGCACGGGCTCTCGCCAGCGGGCCCTCTCCTGTCTGTGCGGAGCGCTGCCGGCCGAGCAGGTGCCGCATGCGGAGCCGCGGGACGCCCCGCACGGGGCCTCGGCGCGGGCGGCCCGGAGGGGCCAGGGAGGGCGTGGGGTGAGGCCGCGGCGCCCGCCCGACGTCGCCGCCCGGCTGTCTTTCAGGATGCCTCGGAGGATGGTCCCGCGCCGCGCCCCCCCGAGGCGATCGCCCCCCGCGCCGCCGCGCCGCTGCTGAGGCCGGGGAGCGAGCGCTGCCCGCCGGCCCCGCCGCCATGGCCTCCGGCTGCCCGCCGCCGTTCGGCGACCCGGGGGAGATGCGGGAAGGCTTCCTGTGCCCGCTGTGCCTCAAGGACCTCCAGTCCTTCTACCAGCTGCAGGCGCACTACGAGGAGGAGCACTCCGGGGAGGACAGAGACGTCAGGGCACAGCTCAAAAGTAAGGGGCGTGGCGGCGGCTGGAAGGCCTTGGGCTTCTCCGCGGAGAGCCCCGTGCCGAGAAGCGGCTTGAGCTGCGGGCTCTGCAGCTCTGCGAGTGCTGAAGCAGTCACTGAAGGCGTTAAAGCGACGTGTGGGGCTCCATTCTTACACAGATCACTCTAGGACAAAGCATCAGTTTCGCTTTATTCCCGATATTTTCACAAAGTAAATTTTAGAGCAGGCACTGAAAAGACAACACTCTTCAAACGTCTGAATTTAGGCGTGTTCTATTACTGACTCTTTTTCTAACCTGAAAATTCCAATTTAGAGTGTGACCCAAATGAATTCCCAAGTAGTACTTAAGACTTAAAGAGTCTGTCGAATCTCTGGTACTTGCCATGTCTCAATTGATCGATCCCTTGTTTTGGCAGCAGTCACAGTAAAGTTAAGGCAGATTGGTGGTGGGAAAAGGGGAAATGGATGTGGGTGGTGGAGCTCTCAGTATATGC
>JAOEGS010014866.1:16408-61362 GCA_025447755.1 Corythornis vintsioides | reverse complement strand
ACCCCCCTGCCACAGCAGGATCACCTAGACCAAGTCACCCAGGAACAGATCCAGGTGGGTCTTGAGTGTCTCCAGAGCAGGAGAATGAAATTAAGCCACCCTGGGCACAAAATATGGCAAACTCCAGGACTACACAAGTAATCTATTTTATCTCCTGGCTGTATCAATACCCTTGGTCATATTCTTGGATGATCTGCTTGGAGACACTTTGATAGCTCTGGGAAAAAGCAGAATTCAGCTCAAATTCACCAACTGTTTTGCAGGGGCCCTGCTCAAGAGCTTCGAGTCCTGTCTTAGCTAGAAATCACCTGAAACTGTGGTTTTATCTGAGTGGAGCTTTAAAACCCAACAGGGGGTGTGAAATCTCACAGATCAGAATGAGAAAAAAAAAAAAAAAAGGTCGTATGAAACCCTGAGAACTTAAGCCCCTGATTTTCACACACACTCACTGTGCTCCATAAACAGGACAAGGTACTAAAGCAAGGCCCTGAAGTGCCACTGAATGACACTCTGCACGTTACTATCCTCACAGAATGGTTGGATGCTGTTGGTATCCACAAGGATCAGCTGGGAAACAAAATAAAGAGTGGACTAAACAAACCAGAGGGGAGTGCAGAGAGAATTTCCAGCAACATTGCTGTTAAGTAACAAGGCTGGAGAACACCTTAAATGGCAGTTTACATGGATGCTTCAGTATTTGTCCAAGCAGGTGCCAAGCTCTGTGGAAAGGATGGTTTCTCTCGGGCTCGCTGAGAACAGTTATGTGTGAGCTGCAGGACCAGGTACAGAGCAGGGGCATTCTTGAGAGAATCCAGCTCTTTGTGGTTGACACCTCTAATTAAAGACCAAGTTCACACGCTCGTGCTCTTTCCTTGTGTTCTATATGAAAGCTACATCACCCTTTGAAAAGAAAACCCTGAGAAATCCCACAGCAATCACAACTTACTGTCTACAGTATGTAGTTTTTCCTTCTCAGTCCCTCTTCCCTCCACCTTAAAAAAAAAAACTCCACATCTTCTTCCAGTTTAGACCAGAAGGAAATCAGAAATTTCCTCTAACAAAATGCTTCAAACCAACTGTTTAGAAGTAATTGTCAGTAACAGAAAAGCTTTTCTGTTTGAAGGCTTGATTTTGGAACACACAGAAATAACTCTTTTTTGTTTTGTAGCAGCAGCATGAACAGCACTAAGAGAGAACTGATGCTCCAAAGAAGACCGAATGGAGAAAGAAAAGGGATGCAAATAGTGTGATGCAGGGATAAATGAAAGACAGCAAATGGAAGCAGAGACCCACACTGGGCTTTGGAAGGCTCAATTCGCCTCATTAAAATAGTCAAATCTAGTGCTACTGCAGCAACAGCTCGTTCACAGCAGAACTAAGTTCATCTCTATCAAGGACTCATCAGCAGCTTTAATTATGAGACCATTCATCCCCAGATATCCCCATTTACCTGGACAAGGGAAGGCCATCAGATATTTAGCACCAGCAGCAAAAATGAAGAGATGCCCCAGGAAGAGAAAGAAAACCAAACCTGCAGAAATTCACAGGTGATTAGCAGGAGCCTGACCCGGTGAAGCTGAAATGTCAGTTTTGCTTCTGCTTGGTCTCTGCTCAGGGCAGCTCTGAATCAGCTGAGTTGGTGGAGAGGTCTCTCTGATGGGCTAATTTGGCTTAGACATTAAAATAAATTATCAGAGGAAAAGGAAAGGGGCAGAAAAATAAGGGGGAAAGATACAGGAGGGGAGGAAAAGTGATTTACAATTAGCACTCGACAGCCCTTCTGCAGTCTGCACCCCTGTGCTGATGTTCCCGTCACCCTGGATGGGTAACAGCAGAGTCAGTGCCCCACATGGTCTGTCTGTTCCCCCTTCTCCCCAGTAAGGGCAGGTGCTCTGCTGGGTTGCAGCTGTGGCATTCTTGGGAAGTTAATGATTGTGGGAGCACTTCCTTGGCCTCCTCTCCTCTGATCACTCTTCCATTTTACCCACCCACCCCACCATGGATCTGCTGCTTTCTTCTCTCTGAACACACCACAGACTAAGTTCATCTCAATTCCCCTCTGTCAGGTGCTGAGTTCAATACACAGCTTGATTTATTAACCCAAGGCACCTCCCAGCACTTCTGTCTTCAAATCCAACAGCTCATCCAAATCCTCTCCTCTCCCCCCCCTTGCTGGTAACGGTGCCCCCATTTTGTCTTGCCAAGTTGTATGTGATCCAGAGTCCCCCATCCTCCTCCTCCTCCTCCTCCTCCTCCCCAGCCCAGCTGCTGGAAACAAGCAGCCCATGGTGCTGGAGTGGCTGGCAGGGTCTAAGCTGGCCCTCTGCAGACACAGCCCCTGGACCCAGCCCCAGGCTCAGACTCATCCCAGCCAAAGGAAATGGTTGTCATGTTCCAGGCCTGGCTTTGCAGCTTCATCTGCCGAGCAGCGCCCGGGATCCGAATCCAAAAGGCTCATTGATCTTGCAAAGGCTCCATTTCATCATTTATTCACATCAGAAATGCTGAGTTATGAAGCAAAAGTTATGGAAAAATTCTCTTGACCGTTGACCATTTTTTTTGCACATCATTTGAGGTTTCCTGCTTCTCTAATTTGTGGGCTCTCTGTTGGGCTGTTTCTTTCACGTTTTAATGGGCAGAGTCCAACATTTGGCCTCCGCAGAGGTGTGTTGTAGGACTGGAATGCCTGGGGATCTGTCGTCAGTTAGCTTAATGGATTCCTAGTGTGCATGAAGAAACGAAGCAACCATGAGTTTGCCATCAGTGACCCAGCGTCCTGTTGCTATAACATCCCTCCCCAGAAGCCGAAAGTGTAATAAACCTTCTCATCCCATAGTTGCAGGATCTGCCTTTGACAGTTTGGCTGATGTGCACATTTTATTTGGCAGGAGTTAGAGAGAGATTTTTTCTTTTTTTTTCTGTTTTTTTTTTTCCCTTCTAGCTTTAATGACCCACAAGCTGATTTAGAGCAATAAACTGTTGCCATGAAGTTTTGTTGTGTTTCTTTTAAATAAAGGAGAGGGAGGGACCGCTGCAATTTATGACTTTCAGAAGTAAGTGAAACAGAAAGTCCATTCTTGCCACAAAATGAAGAGAAAAAGACTTCATCCAGAGAAACACCTCTGTCAGTGTGTAGACACGAAGCCTAGATGAACTCATAAATTCAGCACTCTGCCTGCAATTAAGCTGGTTTCCTGGTGATCTGACAAAGAGTTAATGAGAAACGTGTCAGACAAGAACAGGTCAGAGCACTGAAAGTCGATGGGAAGAGCAGCTGAGCCAAACCCAAAGTGTTTGCTGCCCCCAGCCCCTGGCCGCAGGAAAAGCTCCATTCAGGGAACCACTCCTCACTGCGTTTAGCCTCCTCCAAATGAAAGCTCTGGAGCCAGCTCCTCATCCCTGGGAAGGCCAGATGGTAGGGGAAGAAAACACTGTTCCCTGAAAGGCTCTACACTGTTCCCTGAAAGGCTCTACACTGTTCCCTGAAAGGCTCTACACTGTTCCCTGAAAGGCTCTACCTGTGCTTTCTAAGAAAGAGAAATCTTTACGGATCTCCTGTCAAACCAGCATGTTCTGCTGTCCTGCCAGGAGATCCAGGAGAACCACTGGCATGAGGTGGCCTATCTGGGCTGCACCAGGGCCAGGAGGATCTGGGATGCCCAGCAGAGGCAGGAGGAACCATGGCCGAGCCCAGTGCCATGGCCGAGCCCAGTGCAGCCACAGGCAGAGAGACTGATTCAGGTTTTTAAAAGAATGCATGGTTTTGAGCTTTCACTCCCACTCAAGCCACAGGTCTGGAGTGGGAATTTTCCACTGGTGAACACGTTCTGGAGCCTGCTGTTGTGCTACTGCATGATCTGGCTTCACAAAGGATCTGGAGGAAAACCATCAGCAAGCTGCAGGGAAGGCTGTTGCTAAAACATACTCCTGTCACCAAAAAAAACCCCTTTTCATTCTTTTTTCTACCACGTCTAAAAAACACAAGAGATATATGAAATGAGGCTGTTTTTGACCAAAACGCCCTGTTCCATTCCCAAAGCAGAGGAGTCTGGATGGCCTGCACAAGCTTTGTAAATGAGGCTGGGTCCTTGAGACCCTTTGAATCCAACAGAGCCTTTTGAAGGCCTGCTCATTATTAACTGCTGTCCTCTTACCTACCAGCACTAAACAGCCAGGGAGTTTTTCCTTCTTGTCAGCCCTGTACCAGGACAAGAACTCTGGGAAATGGCAGGGTCATCAATGTCTCTCTCAAGCACAGATCCACTCCAGCCATGGGCATCAGGCCTGGCAGGAGGCAGCAGCAGCCAGCACCCAGCTCTTTAAGGTGATGGCCACGAGAGCAGCTCCTGCTCTAGGTGGCAGCTCCTTGCAACTGGCACCGCAGGCACCGTGTTGATTATGCAGCAAGATCGAGTTCTGATTAGAGAGAAACCACCAGCCAGCTCTGCCTTCCCTCTCCTGGAGTCTTGCTTTGGAGGTGGAGCTTTGCTCCCTAGAAGGCAACCCTGAACTGTAGAGGGTGTCCAAGAAGGTGCTACCAACAGGTCCCGTGGCTGCACGAAGCCAGTCCCACCCCTGCCTGGTTCTGTCCCAGCCTCGCTCTTTGGGCGACCAGCTAAGCACTCACAGCAACATCTAATCACAGAGCAAAGGCAGAATGTCAAAACAGAGGAAGACCTTTGAGATGATGGCAGCAGGCATTTATCTCAACAAAAAGCTCATTTTCCAGCACTAACGTCATTCATACCACACTGATTGAAATTAAACAGTAAACCATAAAAAAAACACAATGCTGGACTCAAAATCTGCCAGGGTCGCCTCAGATACTGTACACACAAGTCAAGGCAGGGATTTCCACATCTTTGTAATGTACACACACACAGACTTTTGAAGTTGAGGGTTGAAAACGACATGGTTGTCTTAAAATTCACGAGATGACAAAGAAAAAAAACCAACCTGCTGATGGATTCGTTTTGTTTTCTCTTTGGTTGCTGGGTCTGTTGCCTGTAATTGATTGACCTCGGGGTTCCCCTGTGCCTGGCAATGGAGGAACCTGAGGTTCCTGCACCAGTGGCTGGTTTCCAGGAACTGGGGCTTTACACCGAGCATTAAAAGGGGCAAGAAATGCATCATGTGCTATGATGAAACCAAAGAAATTGGCTCCTTCCCCTTATTCATACTCCAAAGGTGCTGCTGCTCTAAGGAAAACACAACCAACCTGAAAAAAGAATTTCTGCCCTATTTTTTTTCAGTGTTTTTGGGGTGTTTTGCAGCTCGGTGGGTAGGGAGGTGCTGCTTGGTTTAAATCATTTCTTATTACTACAACTTTATTTTAAGAACGTTTTGGGAAAGGAGTTGTGGAACACCACTAACATGTAGACCTCTTCAGAGTGATTTATGGAAGGCACCGAGTGCCAAAACCATTTGCCGCATTTTACACTCTGGCCAAAAAAGTAGCAGAGACTTCAAATGCCCCTTCATACCACTAAAATCAATCACAAAATACCAGCCTCCTGACAGCACTCACAGCATCCCCCAGAGGATCCAGCCCGGGCAGACCCACATGAAATAACATTGTCCCATGGCCTCTTCCTCGGGAAGAATTTGGACTGTCAAGGGGCAGTCCCAGCAGCTCTGCTCCCTCCTCCTGCAACCCCCTTGCTCTCAGATTGGACTTGATCATTAATAATGTAGAAGAGAAATTATAACATCAATCACTCGGGCCCGCCAGGGAAAGGTGAATGAATTCAGAGTGCTGAGGTTCTCAAAATAGCAAGTATTTTCCATTTAGGATACATGGCCCAAGTTCAGGTAACAGGAAGATGCAGATAACTCATGTCCAGGTAATGAAGCCCATGTCCTGGGGTATATTTGATGGTTACAGCTTCTCTGGCTCACTCTGGAGTTATCCTGCCACCTGGTTTTGGTGCTTGGGCCACATTTTAAACACCTCCGCATACCACAAATCAAACTTTCTGCCAGGGATTTAAAATTACTAGGAATCAAAAGTAGAGGGATTTGAAATTACCAACAATGCAACAAGACTGAGCTGTTAAATGTGTCGTGGAGTAGGAAAGTCTGTGAGGTTTTATTCTGTACCTGCTCGGTGCCAGTTACACCCATGCAACACCAAACACTGTGTTGGCCTCACTTCCATCTTCTCCCATAGCTTCTGACTCAGGGGCAGCACCAACTATGCATGAGCACCCTGCCTTAGGTACTGCTTCAGCACAGCTCAGTTTGCTCACCTGTCTGAAGGAACCACCATCAAAAGCTGCCAGAGGTGTGGTTCTGAGCAAAGCAAGCAAGGGAAGGCAAGTCAAGTTCCAAGTAAGGCAGGTATCACCCTCTTCTAGCACAAAAGTTACCAGCAGTGATGTGTCTAGTACAGAGAATTATTATCCCCCCCCATTGCTTCCCATGTCAGCCTGTCAGACAGGCTCAGAATACTCCCCTGGAAGTGCTTTTCCACATATGACCTTAAAACACTTTGAATTTACAGGCCCAAAGGGTGCATAACCCCACACACTTTCAGAACAGAGAGCTCAAAAAAGGAAAAACCAAGATCAAGCCCTTGAGTGCAGCCTGGCAGTGCCCTCCCTCCCCCCACACAGCTGCCACCACTCCACCTCCTCAGGAAACTCCCAGAGGTGCCACCCTCCCACGAGGAGGCACAGGCTGCAGAGCCCTTCTGCAGCTCTGCAGACCGCTTGTGCTCTTTAGAAGGTGTGAACAGATGAGCCCGTGACAGGGGTTTGCACCCCCCAGAAGAAGACTGGAAGGAGATGGGAGGTTTCCCTCCTGACCAGCTGATCAGGTCCATGCCCAGCAGCCCTGTCTGAAGGGCTCTGCAGAGGCAGCAGCCACAGTCATCTCGTGCTGAGCCCAGGGAGATCTTCTCTTGCTTGCAACAAGGCAGCCCTGTGAGCTCTTCAGAGCTGATGTTTACTGAAAACACTACCCAGAGAAGGTGCAAAGCAGAGGTGCTGAACCCCCACAGCAGCCCCACGGGCTCCAGCCTGCTGAGCTGCATCCTGCTAACAGCTGCTGCCTACTGGCTTCTTACACACCTACAGACAAAGATCACAAGGGACCTTCCCAGCAGAACTGCTCTTTGCTGGGAGGTCTGGCAGTGGGCTCAGGATGGACAGGGATACTCAGCTGGCGTGGGCAGGACAGAAGAGGCAGATCCCAGGCAGAGCACGAGCAGCCAAGGCACAATGTGCTGCCCAGGGGCACAAATCTGGGGGTCTCAGAGAGAGCTGGGCAGGAGAATCATTCATTGGCTGCTCACCTTGCCTTGGGCTGCTCAAGGTCAAGGAGGGCAGTTACCCGGGTGGGGAGAGCAGGGTTAGGGGAGGCAGGTCCTCAGTTAAAGCCTCCTCTCTGCTTGGGGCTTAGGGACATGAGCTGGGAGCATCCAGCCTTGTCCCATCCCTCTGCCTTGCAGCGCAGGGGTTGTGCTGAACAGTGAGAGCAAGGCAGGGAACGGGATCCTCAGAGCACTTCCAGCCTCTAGACAATCAGCTCTGGGGCTGGTTTGCCTCTCAAGGGAGATGAAGGTTGTTCATATGGCTCTGCATCCTGAAATAGAAACTCTTCTACTTGTGATTCTTATTTGTCATTCTGAGCATCACTAAAATGAGAACTGGGGACACCAGGGTCTTTGCTGCAAGGAGTTTGTTTCTGCACCACAAAAATAACCCCCAACATTTCTGGAGTCCCTCTGCATCTGAAGATATAATAGAAGTGTTTTTACAGAAGGGGAGCCACCCCCTGACAGCTTCCCCCAAGTTTTGAACCTCTCTGCAGCTGCAATTAAACCAGTATCTTGTCTGACATCACAAACTGAAATCTAAGGAAGCACAAGGGTAAATTGCACAGTCCCAAGAGCTGCCGGGATGAACTTTACCCCGAGCCAATCCACCTACTTATGAAATGATACACTCCAGGGAATTGATTCTAATGATAAATCTGTCCTTTGAAAGTGCTGAGTAACAACATTGCAAAAGCTCCACCTCGCCTCTTCTACCATCTCTGGGTCAAAAGACAGTTCAGCAGAGGGCTGTACTGAGGTAAGTGGCGGGTGGAAAGCCACAGCAGAGTCAAATGCAAGGTCCACAGATGCCTCTGCTCAGGTTATTTTGCTTAGGCAGTTCCAGCACATCTGGTTCTCTGATAGAAGGGCTCAAAACAATCCAGGATCTGACAAAACCATCTCTCTGGTGATGCTTGAGCGAGCCAGGTTTGAGTTAAGGAGATTCTGATCATCTCCACACGGGTTCTTATCTCCTGTGCACACCTGTCCAAGCCTTAGAGACACTGCTGGCCAACTACAGCCAACACTTTGCATTTTCACCCACCTCCCAGTCCAACAGGAGCAGACTGCTGCTCTTTTTAAGATGAGCTGTTTGGAATCCAAATGGAAATGAAAACCCAAACCTGAATTGCATTTTATAGCCATTTTCTCGACTAGCAGAAAGCCAGATTTGGATCCAAAGCTGAGGAGACAAAGACCTGCTTTCCAAAACAGCCCCACCAGAGTGTGGGAACAGGCTCCCTGCTGCAGAACAGACAGTGCACCAGGATCCCTGGGTCAGGCAGAGGGAATCTCTCTGGGCTCTCTGGGTTGCTCTGCTCCTGCGTGTTAGCAGGGAAGAGACATCTGCTCCTCATGCAGTCTGCTTGTCACTGGGATTTCACCATCACAGCTACGGCCACATCTGCTGTGCCACACACACCTTTCCCCAGTACAACTGGAAAAACCCCTCCAGTGTCAGTCAGACACCAGACAGGGCACAAAACCAAACGACTGGGAAAAGAGGTTTGGGGATTATTATTTTTTTATATATATAAGCAGCACAGAAACCAATATTATTGACTCAAGTCAACTCTCAAGTCATACTGAACGTGAGGATGGCTGTTCTCTCTTCAAACTGAACACTTCCACCACTGAAATACTTGGAAAAAAAAAGAGGATTTCAGGTATTTAGAAGGTTCTGATAAAATCTGAAAGTCTCTTTCATTAACAGATGGAATACTTTTTTTTTTTTTGACACAGCTTTCTTCTTAACTTATTTTTGAATTTAAAAATATAGAGTATAGAACACAGGACTTCACAAATCCCCTTCAACCAAAATGAAAAGGTCTTAATTTAATGCTATGTAGGGAGCACTAGATCACATTTTTAGCAGTGCTTTAGCCCAAAAAGTCAGTGAAACGTGGTGAAAACACCACTATTGTCTCCATTCCCCTGGCACATGCCCACGCAGTAAACTGAACCAAACAGGCCCTGAAATGCTGCTGAAACAGTTTATTGAGCCCTAATCCTCCAGCCTTTCAAAAACTCTGCCAGCACAGGATTTCCATGGTAGAGATGATTCCTGCCTGTATCTGGCAGCCCCACGACTTCTCGAAGGATGAACATAAATTCAGCTATACCAAATTAAATCTGAACATACATAAGCCACATCACATTTTAATTGGGGTGATTCTTCACTTTTTTTTTTTTTTTTTGGAAGAACTACACAATAGTAGAGGCTGCAAAGATGCTATGACACACACATGCTTTCTGCCTGGAGCTGCCTGCTTTTATTAATTGCTCTGGCAGAGATAGATTTCTATTGATGCTGTCAGTGTGTGAACAAAACCTCACGGACAAAAATGGTTTCATTAACACAGAAAAATGTGGTTTATGGCTGGTTAGCAAATCTGTTCTTGAAAGTCAGTAAAACTTTCATAAGAGATTAGATAAAAATAAATCTTGGGAAAACATTTGCACCAAATATGTCTTTTACATCTGATGCTGAAGCTCTCCATGGAAAGCAGGACCCGAGCAGGCACGTGGCCTCATAACCCCCTGGCTGCACCTCGGGGCTCTCCCTCTCCTTTTTCCCTCAGCTTTAACAAATCCAAAACTGCTGCCTCCCATCCCCTGTTGTGTCACTGCTGACTTCAGAAAATAAGCCAAGAGGGAGCAAAGCTCCCAGCCCTGTGCTCCAGACAGTGTGACCAGCATAGTTACTGGGAGGGCTGGGGAAGGAGCTGACTGGCAGGGGGGCTCTGCCAGATCCCTTTGCCCTGTTTCCAGAGCAAAAAGGAAGCAAGTGTCTTGTCTGTAAATAACCATGCAAATGTTTGTAAACCACTTGGGGAGGGAAGGAATGCTTGGAAACAGGAGTTTCCCTGACCCTCTGGTGAGTACAAAACATTCTCTACCTGCTCTGTATGTCTGAGGTCCCCCCGGGCCTGGCTCTGAGGTTCAGCAGCAGATCCAGCAAACCTGCTGAACTGAAGCATTCCAGCCTGGGGCACTGTCCTTGTCCCCATCCCTTGAAATCCTGTCTGGGGAAAACACGGGCACAGGGAGGGATGGGTGCAGAGGATGGCACTGCAGGGCACCCCAACCTGCACCCTTTTGCTGAAGGATATTCCCGAGGGAATGAGGAGAGCTCGCATTCTAATAAATAAAAATAACTATCTGACCTCAAGGAAAAGACCCTTCACTTGACACTCCTCATCATTTTTTTATACTTCAAGTTCAGTTTTTACTGGCCCGGATCCAGCCATCCTATGGTAATGTAACAGTCCTTTTCTTTCCATGAACAAAAGTCCTTTTCTAGTCCTGAGGGCCGGCAAGTTTATCCAAATATTCTCAGTTTACTACTAGCCCCTTTTGGCACCAGTAGGTTCGATACAAACACACTTTGTACCACCAGTACCAGACCAGGGAGCCCTGTGGGGCAGCTCTGGCCGGCACTGGGGATGAAGCCACTGAGCTGGAAGGAGCTGAGCACGTGCCCTGGGCAGACTCCTGCCCTCCTCATCCTCCTCCCTGACGAAGCAGCTCACCTGGGATAGAAAACACACAGAGCAGCTCCCCCTCCCCAGGAAGAATGTTTGGAAATGCTAAATAGTCTTTTCCATGTTTCTACATCAGTTCTTATTTTGGCTAAGCTTGTCCAGTCTGTTAGCGGCTGCCAAATGCATGAAGTAATGAGAAAGCATAGGGAGAGAAAGCTGACTTCATTCCAGCAGGGCTGCAGCTAACACACCCAGTATGTTCTGTGGCTGTCAGCACGTTGCTGAAGTGGACCTCATTAGCAAATCTGACTTTCACAACCCGAGGAGCTGCATTCCTTGGTGCCACCTTCTTTCTGCTGCCAGCCAGGGCTGACCTGCTCATCCTTCACTTGGTGAGAGCAGCTTTACTTGGGCTGTGGCTGGTGACACTGCTCACACTAACTCCAGAGTCTGCCAGGGATGCGAGAGAGGAGGAAAAAGGACACAGGGAAGGACACAACCCACTCACCCAAAGAGCACGATGTCTGCTTGGCACCAGGGCAGTGTGGCTAGGGCACAACACGCTGCACCAGGGCAAGTCTGTCACAACCCAGCCCCTCGAGTATAAAGAAACCACTTTCTCTGTTGGTTAGCATTAAAATTCCTCTCTGAAACAACAGTATCTTCGGGTATACAAAGGATCCACAACCCTCAGGAGAGGCAAAGCAGACTTTTATCCCACACAGCACTGGCACGGCTGCTGACAGGCCAGGACTCTCCAGGAAAGTCAGAGCAAGTGGAGACAGTCCAGGGCAGAGCAGAGGAATGAGCCAAGGTCTAGACACACCACTGTGGGGAAAGCCAGGGAAACTGGAGTTGTTCAGCCTCGAGGAGACTGAGCATGGGATGGAATGACCATCTTCAGTTCAGACCCTGGGACGCTAACAGCCCAGAGAGAGATGTGCTAAAGGAGTCACCATGGAGCCCCTGTCCATACAGAACAGGTTAGACAAACATCTGCCCCAGATGCCCTGCAGACCCCCGTGGGTCAGAGAATCTGTGTGACTAAACACTGCATTAAAATAAACACTTGGGCCACCTGTAAACAGCTCCCGAGCTCTTCTTCAACTGAAGTGCTGCTGTTTGAGGGAAGAGTGTTCAAGGGCAATTCTCTCCCTTGTTAAATGGCACAGAACACACCACAGAACCAGCCCCTTCCAGTACAGAAAGTACCCTGGGATAAACCTGACCAACGTCTGCGTTACGGCCATTTGATTTTATACAAGCCTCACCCACAGCACACCAAAAACTGCAGCAGATAAAGGTCCATAAATCTCCTGCCCTTATTACAACGACTGCTGGGCAATGCAAATGAGGCCAGCTTAGGCTGGAACACGTGCTGCCCTGCTGGCTGGGGTCTGTGATCAGGGGAAGGCGGCGGGAGCAGCAGTGCTGCAGGTGCACTAATACAGGCATTAGTGAATGATTAGGCCTCGTAAAAATCTATGAATGCTGTTTCTTTAAGAAGCCATAAAATTTTATTGAGGAAAAAAAAAAAATCCATGTGTAAGGCTTTTGGTTCGTTTCATGCGGTCATTCCAAATTTCACTCATTTCTGACAGGACTATGATAATTAAAACTGTGGCCTGGGTCTGGTTTCTATAAAGTCCATCTGGCCTTCCACGATGGAGAGTTTTGGAAGTATGTAATTGCCTGGGCAGCAAATAACTATTTTGCCATCCGCAGTAGTTTAATTTTGTCCCTGCAGCAGGGGAGCTAAGTCAGAGGGGCAAAAGATCATTAAGGTCTGTGGCTGGAAAGAGGGGCTCCCAGTGCAGTTGGCTGGCCAGTATTTGTTGAAATGCTTGACACCAACGGGCCCCATTAATGCAGGGGTTAGATACAATCTGTGGAAAAGGGTCTATTATAAAGGGATTATTTGGAAGTGGTCTGTAGTTGGGGGTGGGTGTGATTGAAGGACTTAAAACTGTTACATTAACCCTTAGGGCACTCCAAGCAGTAACAAACCTGGCTTTAAAGAGCTGGTGTTTGTCACCATTTCTTCACTTCCCTCTTTCTCTGCCAGAGGTCAAAGAGATTGAAACCATCCATAATGCACTCTTCTGAGTTACAAAGATGAAGCTTGTTTTCTGCCCACTTTATGGCTGCAGCCAGGCCCTTGCCTCCTGCTCT
Source organism: Corythornis vintsioides (assembly GCA_025447755.1). Classification (NCBI taxonomy): domain Eukaryota; kingdom Metazoa; phylum Chordata; class Aves; order Coraciiformes; family Alcedinidae; genus Corythornis; species Corythornis vintsioides. The sequence goes on along the minus strand of JAOEGS010014866.1, from coordinate 48,387 downwards.
CACCCCAAACACAACCAGGAAACAAGAAAATGAATCACAGAAGACAGACAACAGGCATTGTTTTATATGTGTGCAGCTATGAGCGTCCTTAAAGATCAAAGGAAAGCCAACTGAGATGGAGTGGGGACAGAAGCAGCTCTAGAGCTCTGCTGAAACATCCAAAATATGGCTGTTCATACTTGGCTTGACTAAAACCCAGGTTTTTAATTACTTAGGCAAGCTCTAAGTAGCCTGACTTTCCAGCCAGCCTTCTGCTGGTGCCCAGTGTAGAGCAGCAGGGCTCGAGGGAAGGACACCTGCATTTCTCATGGTGCCACTGGTATTTCTGTTATCAAACCACAGCTCACTGAACATCGTGTGAGCAACCTGTCTGCTGCTCTGTGTTTTGAACCCCTCTGCTCTCCTGTCAAGTTTTTGGAAGGCTCTTATCTCTACACATAGCTCTGCACACACTGTTGAGCTCAGCTATGTGCTATTTACCCAGCCATTTCTTTAACAACGTGGTCTTCAGCCTGTATTGTCCAACAAGAACAGGGTTCTGTTTGGCCCAAGGATGAAGTACTGCTATGCCAATCATTTATAAAGCTGAGGAGATTCAGCATCGGCTGAAATTTGGACATTTGGAGCACTTAGAAACTTGCTTAGTGGGATGAGAGGCAGAAAGAGTCACAAAAATAATGAAAATATCAAATGCAGCAAGGCATGAGAAAATAATGCACATCTCCAAGTGGAACACACGCTGCTCCTGAGAGAGGCTGCGTGACATCCTGAAACTCTCACCAGTCACCCCGAGATTCACAGGTTCTTTGCACTGCAGAATGAAAAAGTGGAGGAAAAGAGCAGCAAGAGGACACTGGCTGCAGATACTGAGGAGCCTGAGCGTGGTCCTCTCCCTGGGGCTGCAACTTGCCAACTCAACAAGTTATTTACAGGTGAGTGTACTGTGATCATCTCAAGGACTGTGATCATCAGCTATTTCCAGAGCAATTTTCTCTACAATACCTGACTTTTGTTTTGCTTTCTGAGGGTTAATTCATTTCATATGATCTCCCAGGATCCTCAGATCAATCCCTTGATCCACGGTGTGTTCACAATGCTACTGAGAACACAGTAACAGCCCCACTGGCTGCAGGACTCTTCTGCTTCCTTCAGGACTGAACCAGACTTTGATACAGGAACATCAGTGACTGGATTTACTTCACTGGGCAGCTCTGGAAACTCTGAGAGAAAACATGTGCACACTAACTGTTCCCTAGACCCCACTTGAAACAACAACAGCAGATATCACAGTGGAAAACACACTTTAGAGAGAATTATTGAAACCACAACTCTTCCAATACAGTAGAATGTCTGTTTTCTTTGGCACACCCATCACTGCTCACCACAACACTCCGACGGCATAAACTACAGTCAGACACAATCAGCACTGAAAAATAGTTCTGCTTGGAAGACCAAGGAGGTTGATTACAAACCACCAATCAGGAAAAAAAAGGGTTTTAAACCTTTCCTCTCACAGCGTATGAGCCCAATCCACAGGTACAGAGTGAGGGGTTAAGGGAACAGCCCCCCCAAGGAACATGGTTCTGAGGCTGCCCCCGTTGGCATGGGTGGTGCTCTGCCCTGCTTGATGAGGTGGGTGACCCTGGCAAAGGCAGGAATTCCTGTGCCACCAAAATCAGAACTAGCAACAGTGCTGTTTTTTTTAGAAATCACCTGGAAAATACTCTATTTTCCTAAAGACACTGTAGGTGCATTGAACCTGCATCTTTTCTGAACCAAGGAGAGTGAAATTCTGCTGGGCAAAGCGACCGTGAGGTTGCCAAAAATCCTGAAAAGGTCTCTCAGCTGAGAGAAAAAAAAAAAAAGAGAGAATAAAAGAAGCTGTGAAAGTTTATGAGGATAAACACTGATGACAGGTGGAGTAGAAGCTGAAATTTGAACTGCAAAGTAACTGCAAATAAAGATTTGTTACAGATGGTTTTAATATGACCTAACACTGGGATGCCAGCTACAGTATCACTTTTTCCTGTAGGCTGGACAAAACTAATAACACAGTTATGGAAACATGCTACACTAGCACAGACACTGAAGGAATAAATGGCCTTAAACACACATCAGTTACCCTCTTGAGGGAGCACAATAGGATCAATAAAGTGTTGAAAAAGGGACACAAAGCCAGAACCAGCAGCAATGAGCACTCTGAAGAGGTAAAATCAAACCAGCCCTTGGTGCACAGGCAGAGGGTAAATGCCCCTCACTCCACACAGCACGTGTAGGGGGGTGTGATGGGAACACTCAGTCTGGGCACACCTTTAATTGCAGCCACTGATCTTTTGATGAGTGAAAGCAACAGAGAGACTGGAAAAAGGAAAAAGGGGCAGAGAAGTCCAAGAGTGGCCGTGGTGGTAGCACAGGCAGGGAGAGCACTGTCTATAAAACACTGGGATGCTGGGACCAGTAAAACACTCCCTGGCCAGGTCACTTCAATCCAGTGACCTTCTTCCCATGTGTTTTTTTTAATTCCTCCTCAATCAAACTGCAGCCACCAGAACTTATTTGACAGCACCAGTCTCTTCTTCAGGTGAATTGGATCCATGGTCACTTAAATCCCTACGCTGCTCTGAGTGGAAACCTGGAGCAATTTCTCTGGAAACTGCTCCTCTCCAAAGATCTTGGCATCAGAGAGCCCTGCTCAAGCTGCCCAAGGACCTCCAAAGCACTGAGAGCTCAGCTGATGTCACTGTGACAGCATGAACAGATCCTTCCTTCCTCCACTGCTTGGTGGCATCACTCGAGGTGACAGAGAAGGGAAAGAAGACTCTGCTCTGCTTTCCACCATAAATCAGTTATTTTGGCAGCTGGACCCCCTGAGAAAAGCAAACAAAACAGATCTCCTTAGGCAGAGTTGTGAAGTCCTTGTTTCTGAGCACTGACCTCCAGCCCAGTTTCTGGAATCTCTGAATTTCCAAAGCAAAGCCCAGCTGAAACTTGCCTGGTTGCCACATCTTTGTCTAGACTTCAAGCACGTAGCACAGCTGGCAGGTTTAAGCATTCTTGCCGAGATCAGTGACAACCAACATCCTGCACCACAGATTGAGGAGGATTGGGGGGTTTATTTCACAGCATGGTCAATGCAGAGTGCAGGCCAGGGTAGGAAATGCTGCTTTGTTACTGTTGTTTGCAGGATCAGCTGGATTATTTGTCACTGTTGCTTCAGTTGGCTTTTAGAAGAACACAAAAGCTATTAAAGGAAGGAAAACTTAGATATTCACGAGTGCCAAGCACCCTGACATTTGAAGCCATATTTATCACACAAGCAAATGAGAAAAAGAAGATTAAAACAGTAGCATACTGACCTAAAAGTATAACCCCCTAAATGTATAACCCCCTAAATGTATAACTTTGTTGCCTTATTAGCCACACAAACCAATTAACACAGCTAATGAACAGCACAAAAGGAAGGCAGCTTTCTCTGCACACTGCAATACATGCAGATGTTTCTACTGGGTTCACATATTCTTCTGATGGAGTAAAACAAGGATTGTTGACCAGAACACTACAGGCTCATCATGTCTACAGGCTGGCTTAGGAAAAGTCCATGTGGAGGGAGAGGAGCCACTGGCAGGGCCATGCCCCTTGCACAGAGCAGCTGGCACCACGAGCAGCATCTCTCCAGGCAGAGCACTGGCCGTAATGGAATGAGCAGCAGCTCCTGCATTTACCTGGGAATGCTGTAACTGGTGCTTGGAGGACTCTCCCAGTGAGCCCCCATGGCCATGCCAGGCACTCCAGAGAGTCTTGGTGTGGGATAATGAGCCCATCATGGAGCAGAGCCTCCTAATGGGCTGGGGGGGGCACAGCTCGTAACACCAACGCAGTCATCAATAAAGCCAACATCAGGAATCATTAAATTTTACCACTCACCTTATGTAACTTTTATTTTACACTCGATTAACTTTTATTACTAATTCCAAAGAATAAAGGCATTCTTATTGTAGAGAATTAGAAACAGCCTTTTGGAAAAAAAAAATTAAAAAAGAGAGAAAAAAGATGCATTCTGAATTCCCGGGCAGCTCAGAAACAGAACAACTGCAGGTTAACATGTGCACACTGGATTCACAGCTGACAGAGAAACAGCCCATGAGCCTCATCTAGCAACCCCAAACTCTGCTCTGCTCTTCCCAGCACCAAATCCAAGTGCCAGACCAACGGGAGAAATCCCCCAGCCCTGTCTAGACAATCACTCAGTGTGACAGAAAAGGCTTTAGTAATTATTGTTTTCTAATTGCAGCAGAAGACGACCCAACTGCACAAAATATTTCTTAGGATCACCAAGGTAGGTGCATTTGAGCCACCCAGGGCAAGGTGTGCTCACAAAGGCAGGAGGAACCCGAGCCTTGCAGCATCTCCACTCACTGTGCTTCTTGTCTGAAACTTTTACGAGCATCCACTACAAACAGACTATTCTGCCTGAGTTCTTGCTTGTCCAACTGGACAGTGCCCCCGGCCATCATGCCTGAGACGTCCAAGGAGTGTCCAATATTTGTTTTTTATACAGGCCAAGTCCTTTTTCCCCTCCTGTTTAGTATAATTTTATACTGGGTGGACACATTTAGGGCCTGAATGGTTTGACAGTAATGATTAATACCCTGCATTAGGAGATTCCAGTGAAAGTATTCAGGAGCACGCTGTGCAGTTTGGTTCTCATCAGATGGTCAGGTCTACAGGCCTATTAAAAACAGCAGGAGAACTGCAGACTTAATCACAGAGGCTGGGCCCATGGAGGGAGGAAGAGTGAGATACAAAAGAAGGAGAGAACAGAGCCACAGAGCTCGGTGCAGCTCAGCCAGCAACGCACCCGGCTGAGGCTCTCTGCTCTAAAGTCTGTGGCCAAAAACAATTCAAAGATTAAAACCTCTTTCCAAAGCCAAAGCAGGTAAGCTTTGAAGCCCGTGCAGACAGTGACAGAGGGAAAGGTGAGGATTACACGTGGTCTAAGAGCAAAGATCTTAGACAGACAAAGACAGACCCAAAGCAGCACAGGTAACGGCAGCAGGCCCTGGGAGAATGTGTCCAAACAGCTTTCAGGAGACTCATCAAAGCAAAGAAGCCACCCAGAGAAAGGGATCACAAGTCATTACTGGTGTTTGGTGCCTTGCTATTAGTTCACAGAGTCAGAGTCATCCCTGGATGGCTGCAAACCTCATTACAAATCACAGGCCCAACTGTGGTCCCAGCAGCTCAGCGGGAATATTGAGAGCTCCAAGCGTAGCAAGGCTGGATCCCGTGTAGCCTCCTGACCCTCCTCACAGCAGGACAGCATCTTTCTTATGTGTACAACCAAGGCCTGACAGGGAAGAGCTGTGGCTGATCTCCCAGGCAAGGCCAGTATCATAATCTGTGTAATTAAATATTCAGCAGCCTCCACTCGAACTAATCTGGGGAGGGATGTTGAGCTTGGAGGTCCCTGGTGAACTCGGGACAATGTGCTCAGCAAATCGAGAGAGGATTTTTTGCCACTTCTCCTGGGGTCAGAGCACAGAGGAAGGCTCCAGACAGCGAGGAGAGCTCAGCAGCTCCCCGGGAGGGAGAGGGTCTGTGCTTCATGCCACGGGCAAGGAGGAGAAGCTGCTGCAGCAGCTGCCTGGCTTGACTCAAGAGAACAGAGCTGAGAGCCAGTTGTGCCAGGAAGCCCTGGAGGCTGGGCAGTAACATTTCACACGGTGCTGGAGACTATCTGGCTCCTGGTGTTCCACTTGCTAATTGTTTTCCTCTCACCCCTCTCTCTGGTCATCAGTTGCAGGTATTAACAATCTCTCCAACTTTCCCCAGCCACCATTCTCCCATTTCTCCCTATGGTTCTGGGCAGGGCTGGGGACTACAGAAGAATTGAGTTCTCTAACCCCAGGAGAAAGACCATGTCAACCACATAAGTTCATCTTACTGAAGAGTCGAGTCTGTTCCCAAAACTCCTAAGACTCCACAATAAACTGGTTTGTTTTCAGCAGGGCTGAGCACTTTGCAGCTCCCACCACAGGCACTGGCAGAGGTTCTGTGCTTAGCACTTTGGAAAACAAAGCCTTTTAAAAACATGGCTTTGCACAGGGGGTGCAGACTCAGGGCCACACAGTGAAGTGTGAGGTTCCAGCTGCTCTTACAGGCAGAAAGGCTTTCTGCTCTCCCAAATCTGCAGAGCCAAAATATCCCCACTGGGAGCAGCAGCAGCTGCAGCAGCCCAAGCTGAGCTGCCCAGTGGGCAGGAGCACCAGGCCTGGAATGCTCAGGGAGCATCCTCTGACCCCCCAAGCCCAGCACACATCCTCCAGTGTGAGCTGAAGCACCAGCAAGATCTGACAACTGCTCTTACACCTCTCATTTCAGAATATGTGGCAGAGAAGTTTTAAATAACACCCATTTCTTTTCTTCCACGTGTACAAAACTTAGATAAAAACAATAAATAAGATCAAGAGTTCAGTCTTCCTAGGTATTCCTGCCACATGCATGGACTGCAAGAATGTCACAAGGAACAACAACAAAAATGCTTAACAACAGGCTGGCTACAGAACTGAGCTTTAAAATAATTGAAAGCAAGAAGTGGAACAAGATGTTGGATATTTTCTGGAGTAAATAGGATGTTGACTGAAGTGAGCATGGACTTAGGATTTCATTATTATTACTTTTACAGTTTCTGTCTTGATCCCAAAGGTGACCATCAGCTCTGCCACTGAAAAGCAATACACTGCAGCTACTGGATTGGCACCTTCACAGCACCCTGAGCAGAGGCCAAGCATCACACAGTCGTGTGAACTTCCAGAGCCTGGCTAAGAATAAGCATCCAGAAACTCAACTAGTTCCCTGAAACCTCTCCAGATTTACCTCACCTCTGGATCTTCCTTCTGTATTGAAGGAGTGCAAGATGCACCCACTGTCCAGTGTTCAGGTACAGGAATGGTATAAAAAAAACCCCAACCTACCACCTGCTGAACACTGTAGGTATTTTCTCTTTGAGTTTTCAGGCATTTTTAATGAATACTCCCAACGTGATTCCCACAAATTTTTGACAAAGTCAATATTTGTTTGCAAGAGCTTTGTACAAAGCTGCATTCAAACGCTGGGAAAAGCACGGGGCACCCACATGTGTGATGGCCAAGCAGAGCACTTCTTGTACAATCACCTCATTGTGGAACAAAAAAAAATTCCTTTTGTTATCAAAGGAACACAGCTGAGATCACATATAGGTCTTGACAACTGCCTTAATGAATCCATATGGTTCAGAACATACAGCAGAAGTATTAGCAGAAGATGGGATAAAGTGACAGCATGTTGACCAGAAAGATTCTGCTTAGGAAGGCTGGAGGCCACCAACCAGCTTGATGGAATCCCTGACTTTGGTTCATTAAAAAACCCACTTTCAGAGCTACTTTCAGGGTGTTGGTGGAGGTTTAGTTCTTAAACAGAGCTTCTTTCCTCCTTTCTGAGGGAGAGGGCGTCCTCCTCCCACGTTCTGAGCTGCTCTTCAGGGCCAGCCCTCGGGCAGGCTGCTGGGGCCTCCTGGGGAAGACCACTCTGCTACCCAGGGTCAAACTGGTATGTGGGTAACCAGGGACTTTACTGGTAGGGCTGTCACCTTTCAACAGCACTGGAGTTATATTAAAAACCAAATCATCATTAAAAGCCCAACAACATACAAACGGCATGTAACAAAGCCCCTGAGGTGTTCAAAGTCCATAAATCCCTCTTTTTTTGAATGTCTGAATAACAACAAACCCAAAACAAGAATTAATTCTTCTCCAATGCACAGGCCCAGTTCAGTAACAAGCGCTAAAAATACATCTGAACCTTAGAAACAAAAGAGGAGGCATTGGAGCACTTTGAAAGTTTGCTCCAATGATTAAATAAATTAGACCTGAGCTGCTAAGAAGGGAAGGACAGAAAGTTCACTACCAGCACGACAAGACGTTGCCAGGTCTTGTTGATGGAGAGAAAAAGGAGGAAAAGCTGCACATTTTGAACAGATTTCCAAATCACAGGCTGGGTTTTTTTTTTCATTATCAAGTGACAATATGATTTACAGATCCATGAGCTCACCTGTGACTTTGGAATAAAGCAAATCCAAAGAGCTCTCCCCCAGCCCTAAGAGCTGCCAAGCACCAGAGGGAAACAGGCCCAGCCAAGTGACCATGTGGGGGTGAGACCAGCAACTCAAACCATGATGTGGCCTGAAAAGCTTTCCCCTGTCCTACCAGAGCTCTGGGCACCTCCCAAGTGGGTGCCCCTCACAGGGTGCTGCTCCCACAGCATCCATGGGCTGCCTGGCCACTCGAGCCCTGTGGAACTGCAGGGACATTCCAGCTGCTCCTTACTAAAAATATTGTGACTGAGATCCAGAGCTTTTCTGTGACACGAGGAACGTTCCCTTCACTGATTTAGAATCGTCAATGAAAAAGAGCCTTGTCTGAGGATAGTAACCCTTTTGAGATGTGTTCAGAGGAGAAAAGGATGGGCTGTAGTGCCTTTCAACTGCATGTACCACCCTGCACACAAAGCTCCCTGAAGTCCCATGCTCAGAACTATGAAGCCAATCCAATTCTCTCTGGAGAGGCAGGAAGAATGCAGGGCTCTGCAACAGCCTCGGCAGCATCCTGCTGCTTTCCCATAGCCTGGACCAGCTCTTGGAGCTGCAAAAACAATGAGCCTTACCCTTTAGGGAGCACTGTCTTTCTTCTTTTTTATTTAATTGGGTGCTTGGATGTGATGGACAGCGAGAGAATACGGGGACAGGGCTTCTAAACACCCTACTGATATCTTCACATTATTTGGATTTGCAGGTTATCAGTGGGGCAGCAACTTCAGCTATGACCTCATTAACTAATGTGGCCACATCAGCACCTCTCCACAGCCTTTATCACTCATCATGTGTCATAAAGCAGCCCGTTGACACCTCCTAGTGAATACCGGTTGTATCTTATCTCCTGCAGGGATAGGACCCTCGCTGGGAGACAGAGAGCATGTCTAGGAATGCAGCGAGGAGACAAGTTCACCAGCAGCAGCTGACAAGGGATGATTTCTCAAACAAACACTGAGCGGGAAATTAATGGGCTTTGGTTTGCCACTGACAATACTGAGCAGAAATACATTAACTTCTGACTGCTATAATTTAAGAATTATTACTGTAATTTCAGACCAAAGCTACTGGGACACTTCCATCACTCTGCATCCAGAAGGCAGCTGCTTTGTGCTCCTATCATCACCATTCCGTCAGCAAGGGCCGGGCTCTTCCATCTGCAAAAATACAGACTTATTCCTGGTGGCTGGGCAGTGAATTCTCTTCCCACATCTGAAAATGACAACAGTGTTTTCTCCTGATCTCCTCCCATAAAAATCCTTCTTTCTCATCTCCCAAACTGGATACTGGGAGAAAAAGCAGAGCAGTCAAAATACAGCTGGAGTGGAGACTGAAATGGTGCCAGAAGGTCTTACCTTGTTTCACCCAGTCCCGCTGTCTGCAGATGGTTTCTACAGGGTGTGTTCTGCTGGAAACCCAGCCCCTTCCCCAGCAGAAGCTGCGTGCCCCTCTCGAGGCACAAGGAGCACTCAGCAGGGCAGGGAGGGATGGGCAGGCTCAGGGTGGGTTCCACTCACCAGCACACTCCCCTTCAGGGAGCCATGGGGAACCTCCCCACAATTTGCTGTTGTCATCAAAAGAAAATGCAGCAGGCGAGTCTATTTCAAACCAACTCAGATCTGCCTGTTAAATGGGATCTCCAATAAAACCCCAACGTGGCAGACAGCATGGAAAAATCCCTCAGATGTGAACTGGAGTAAACAATTCACAATACACACTGGGAGCACGTGGGGCACCACGGACTAAATCGGGAGGGCTCAGGAGACCAAAATAGGCAGCGGCCACAGAGAAGCTGGTGCATCCAGTCAAACCTCGTCCAGGAACAATGCCCTGGGAAGAGCTGGGCTGCAGCTGGCCAGCCTGCTCTATTTCCAGCCATGAATAGGAAAGATGATCTGCTGCTGCTCCAGGCGTTGGCCTGGGATGGCAAAAGGCTCTGGCACGTGCCCTGATGTGTCCTGATGCTCAGTGCAATGTGGGGAAAGTTCTGGCGTTTTCTTCTTGATGCCTCGTCTGTAACATGGGGCAAAATCTCCTTTCTCTGGCTTGGCTTCGAGCTCTAGCCATTAGGTGAGACACTGGAATAACTGCAGGAGGTGGGTAAAACCTGAAAATCCCATTCTACAGAGTCCTACAGAATGCAGAGAGCACAGCAACTGCATCACCTCATCACCCATCACACAGCAGTCGCTCTGCACCAACCACCACGTTAATGAACCACTCAGCATTCAAAATGAGCCACCAAGGAAAACCAACCCCTGGGATCTGGCATCGTGCTGCAAAACACCCACCTCTCCCTGCCTGCTTTCTTGTGCCACGTTGGGAGTGAGCTGAAGGAAAGCTGATCAAAACTGGGGGCTGAGCAGCTGAAATGCACCAGGGAGCTTGTCCTGGCTGGGGCTCTCCTGGTAAAACACAACATATTAGAGGTGCTTTCCTCAGTACTTTGGGAGCTGTGGAGGGCTAACACAGTGGTTTTCGTTCCAACTCAAAAGGTCTATTTTTTTCTAACTGTCTTTCATTCTCTGTTTCTTAGAAGAGCATCTTGTTCTCGGGTACATCGTGCTTTCCTAAATTTCCTAACTGTGCAAACTGGGGGAGATCATCTCGTGGGATCTAATGGCTGTAAAATTCTGACTATTTTGTTCTCAACAGCTGAACTATGGAAAAAAAATCACTAAATCTCCCATATTGTTTTCTAAAAACCAAAGCCTATCATTGACTTTGGAGACTAAAAGATCCCTTACAATCAACACTGGGATAAAGCCTCTTCTCTATGCCTTTTCCAGACTTAAAACCAGATCTTTTTATTAAACCACATTAACCTAAACATCCTCCCTTTATTTCTCCCCTGCTGGGTAACACCATGTCAGAACATGAGCTGCCAGAAAAACTCAGTGTCCTGCTGAAAGCTGTAAAAGAGGCTGACTAAATGCACAGAGCAGAAAACATAAACACATCAGGCTGACATATTTTGCCTGGATTAAACTGACCAGCAACATCATAATGACTTTCCTCAAACGATATAAACAAAAGCAAAACCCGATAAACATTTTCCATGCGCAACACGCCGGGGAAAGTCATTTTTTTGAGAGCTAAAGGAAAATCCCGGTGCCCTGCGAAGGTTCCACTCCAGCAGCAGCAGCAGAGGGGATCACAAAGCCCACATTGTTCCAGGTCTGGCAGTCAGTGCTCCTCTGTGCACTCTGGAGGCAGCATTGGCTAAGGGATGGAAGTGACCCCCAGCATCTCCAGCCCTGCCCCACTCCCATGCTGGTGGTTTGTGGGAGCAGCCACTAAGCACCATCCAGCCCCTCCAGAGCCCGGTGATGATTCCAGTGCCATGAAGGTCTCAGAGAGCTCCCCAGTGTGCCCCTGATGTGACACCCTCCAGGGTACTGATTTTCTTTTACTCTCACTGAGCCCCAACAGCTTTGTGATTTTATTGTCAGACCAACTCACGCCAGACCCACCCCACCTCTGACACTGCCTCTTCCAAGGAGAAATCAGTATGAAAAGCAACACTCTTTTTGGCCAGGGCTCCAATCTGAAATCCCAAATCCCAAATGGCATTTCACTTCATAACAAATACACGTTTTTATTCCAATTCCTTCTTTAAACTGTTCTTTACTTCCCAGAAACAAAAGGACCAAAAAAGAGTATTTGACCATTATTTTTGTATGGCTACAGAACTTAAAGTACTATGGAAGTTATTACCTCAATGTGGAAATATTTCTTCTTTTTCTCATCACCTACATTACTCCTGAAGGTCTGGGGGCTTTCTGCCATTACGACTGTTGTGGAATTTTTTTATGTCATATTTTTCAAATGATGTCAAATGCCTCCAGGGCCTAATATAGTCTTTATTAGAAGTAGAAATACATATTTAAGTACCTAAGAGCCAAGCATCATGCTATGAGTCAGAGCCACAGGACAGCTCAGCAGTTTCCCAACCAGCTGTACCACGAGGCTTCGCTCTCACCCAGAACTCATCCTGCAGACACCAGTTGGGCACATGGGAACAAATCCAAGTGCACAAGTGCACATACACCTGTCCCTGCACCCACGTGTGCACGTGAACACACACAATTCCACACCAACGTGGCCATGGATGTGTCTAAAGGTGGGAAGTGTGGGGCCACCAGGAGATTGCAGAGCTCCTGGGCACAGCCCGTGGGCACCCCGGGTGTCCCTCCTGCTCCTGCACGATGACCTGGAATTCAAACACATTCTGATTTGTTCTCGTGGTGGGAGTTCTTTTCACTAGCAGATGATGCTCCTTTGTCCAGCAAATGGAAAGAATCATTTTGTTTTGTTCCAAAAGAACACGTCCCCCGTGAATGATGACGTTTAGTTAATAATTTAGCAGCGTGTTGCCTGCTGAATTTTCGGAATCAAAATATGATCAATGGGCAAACAGTTGGTTTATTGAGTTTTCTGTCAGTTTTATTTCCTGAAGACATGGAAGAGAGTGCAAAGGACACCTGCTGTGCAGAGCACACTGCTGAAAAGTTAGACTGGATCGATGCAAGTTTGCCAAAAATAATTATTCTCTCGGGGAATGTTCCAAACCTCCTCTGCCACACCAACCTCTTAAAGCTGAAGCTTTGGGAGTTCAAAGAGTTTTGCCTGTGTTAGTGTTTTCTTAGCAACTTAGGAGATTTTGCAAATAAATATGCTTCAGTAGCCTACTTTTAATCTTTACATTATATATATGAGAAGGATGTAGCTGGAATGTGGAATATGAAAAAAGAAGTTAGCAAGTATACTGCTGGTGGAGACAGAGAGCTCCAGAACCACTTCTCTCTTCCAAGTAAATTCAGAGTACGTGGTACTCTAGTGCTTAGCACTAAACTGCAACAAGAAGGTGCCCCCTTTGCACCAAAAGTCTTTCGGTACCAAGCAAGCTACACAGATTTCACCAACAGCCCAAAGCAGGAGGAGGTTGTTCTGCCAAAAGCAAAGGTGAAGATGGGTGTGGAGCACAGGGGTGAGCTCAGCACCGCGGCAGCATCACCAACACACCTTCCCCCTTACTCTGCTCAGGACCAAAGCTCGACAAAATTCAGACCTCACCTGATGCTGTTTCTGCTCCTGACCCTGCCGTGCAGTGCTCAGGGAGAGGAGTCAGCAGAGAGGAGCTCAGCAGAGGGGTCCCCAGCAGGGACAGGATTGTTCTCTGCCCTAGCGAGAGCCGCGCTCCGCGTGTCCCGACAGCAGCTCGTGTTTGCCCAAGATGGGATCTTACTTTCCCCAGTCCTTTTCAGTTCCCTGTAACCTTGCAGGTGTGCCTTGATTCATTTTCTCTCTCTTTTTTTTCCCCTGTAAAGATTGATTACATGCTAAGCGGGGTTTCTTTAGCAAGAGCTCCCATCTCTAATTATTAGCACTGCCAACTTTCCCAACACAATGCTCAGTGTCAGATAAACGAAATCTGGTCCTGTCTGTTCTGTAACTGATATCAGCTCCATAGTGACAGTCCCTGACCTAAGGACCCCAGGCTTTGTTTAGTGCTACATCTTTACTCTGCTGAGAATGGAGTCCATACCCATCGAAAAATCACCAATATTAATTAAATCACAGATACTGTTATCACTTTAGTGAATAATGGGCTTTTCCCAGCCACACTGAGTAGCCCGAGCAACGCTTTTCTCCTGACAGCATCCAAAATATTAGATTTCCAAGACTTCCTTTCATCTTGCCCACAACCTATTTGAATTAGAGGTTATTACACTGTGACAGTCAGAAACTTGTTACCAATCTATCTAGATACAGCACAATACAGATATATATTTGGATTCTACAGGATTGTTTTTCTAATGAAAAAAAAAAGAGTTACCCTCATTATTAAATATGTAAATATCAGCATTCTGCTGGCAAAAAGGATATCCTGGCAACGTGACATAGTCTGGCAACGTGCATATTCTGACAGTGTCTGGCCCAGCAGGCTCAAAGGAACAGAGTTTGGGGTTTGCAAGTGGATATAACTGGAATAACAGTAGTACCTGGGACCAGAGTCACTTCAGTTTCAGGGATACACCAACAAACATTCAGCCCTGACCTTCACTAAAACTCTGGAACAGGTGACAAAAGAAGGTGTCATCGAGGCCAGTGATTCCCAATCCAGAACAGGATCTGGGAATCCCATTTTACTCCCAAGTGACTTTTTCAAGCACTATATGAGAATCAGACAGGCTGCTGCAAGAGCTGTTTGTGGCACACGTAAGGTGCCCCAGCTAAGGGAAGACACCTCGGCAAGGGAATGTTTTGGTGTTTGAACAAATGCCTCCCCTTTTCATTTTCAGTGCTGTCCAAATCTAGAGAGACTGTTCCGAATGGAGACATTTTCCTCTGAAACTTCACAGCCAAGTCTAGCTGTCACAACAGTGAGCACGAGCTGGCTTGCTTTCCCCTGATGACTGCAATGGGAAATTATGTAATTATGCATAAGAGGGCTGGCCACTGCCAGCCAGCTCCATTTATTTCTTCCTGACAGCCACAGAGTCTCAGAGACAGAAAACAACTGCAGATGGGTAAATAATAATAGTAGCAATGATAACAACCACAACAACATCAAATGCAGCTTCCTTTCCTACCCCTAAAGGCAAAGAAAAAGCAAAAAGACTTTTCAATAGGGCAGCAGTCCTAAGGTTTAACCAGCTTGTGGATGGATCCAGGTTCAGTTTGCTGTTTCTTGAACATACCCCAGATATGGGAAATACCTCAAATGTAAGAAACTGAAAACACAGAGACCTACAATCCGAGAGCTCTCCACCAGACAGGGAGAAGCTGCCACACTAGGCAAGAGTCAATTTTAAAATGTTAATAATAAAATCACATCTCTAATCAATATGAAATGATTATAATCACTTCAATACTTCTGTTAATTATTTCATTAGCTCTATTGGTTTGATAAGTCTCTGACTTTGCAGTCCTTTGGATTTCTGTCTGGATGGGAGGCAAGGGATATTACAAAAGATGAGTGAGATCACACATGAATCTTGCAGGTTGCTCAGGCAGATATTTAAGAATATTAACATTTCTTTCAATCTCTGCATCTCCCTTTTCCTGCCAAGAGTAAACAGGCAGGGATAGCCCCACACGTGGCTGTCCCCTGCAATCTCCCTTTAGATTCATGTGCCCACAGGTTCCTCAAGTCCAAGCTTAAAGGGTGAATGCCACAGGTGTGCAGAGCTGTTTGGCTCCTGTGAAACAGGATTTATTTGGGTTTGGTGGTGAATCATTTTAAAGTAATTTATTCATGATTGGTGTGACTAGAAACCCCCGTTCTGTTAGACCAGGTCCCACTAAGTCTGAACATGCAAAAGAATCCTTTGAATGACTTGGCAAAACCATAAGACTAACTGAAGGTAAGAAAGTTCCTACGATCTGTAGGCACAGTCTGCACTGCTGAAGGGACCAGGCAGGACCAAAGCCAGTCCCTGGGCAGACCCAGAGCCTTTCCACCACCCAGGCTCAGAGCTGCTGGACAGAAGTGTTCCTAGAATTGCTTTCCATTCCAGTAGGTTTGGGTTTTAACC
Organism: Corythornis vintsioides; assembly: GCA_025447755.1. Taxonomy (NCBI): domain Eukaryota; kingdom Metazoa; phylum Chordata; class Aves; order Coraciiformes; family Alcedinidae; genus Corythornis; species Corythornis vintsioides. The sequence goes on along the minus strand of JAOEGS010014866.1, from coordinate 32,721 downwards.
CGTGTGAACCCAGCCCCTGTGGCTCCTCTCCTCAATTTTGTCAGAGAAACAGAACTGCCCTTCAGATCATGTATTGTATCTTAATTACTCCTAAGCCAGCTGGCTTTTCAGCCATTATTGGTGGCTAACAGGGTCTTCCCCCAGCTCAGGTTCCAGATCCTCTGCCTACTCATAACATCTGCCTGGTACAGTTTGGTTTCTGTGTCTGTGGAACTCGCTGCCCCTGGATCAGTGTAATAGGTGCTTTTTGACACCAGAATGTTGTCCTGCTTCCCTAAACTCTTTTTCACAACTTCTTTTCCTGACAGTTATTACAGGCATGTTGATTACTTGTATAATTGACTAGCACTGCTGGTAAAAACACAGCAGACTAATTGAAATGTATGAGAAACAATTACGAGTAATTGGAATCAATTAATTGATGATTTTCTGGAGAACTGCTGCTTGGTGCAGGCAAATTCTAATTACATTTACTTAGTCTAGGAAAAAAAAAAAAACTGAAATCACATTATAGATTTTGAAGTAACATTGCATTCTTTTCATCAGGCCAGTTTTTGTTTAAGCAAGTTTGCAGCCAGAGGAGGGGAGGGAAGACAAGTAGCCCCCCCCCCCCCAAAGGTCTGATGAACAGACCAAAGGCCACTCCAATGGGCTCTGCATGTCCCAGTGTGGTAACCTGCTCCAGTGGGAAGTATCTCTGCCCATGGAAGGGGGGCTGGAACAAGATGACCTTTAAGGTCCCTTCCAGCCCAAACCATTCTATGAGTTAATGGCCAGATTCCTGAAACCTCCCTCTCAAAATTCTGCCTGCAGAACCAGAAGTTGTGTCTGCAGACTCAGAATGTAACCAGAAAGGGGGGAAAAAAAGCCTAAGATGAAGAGAGGGAGACTCAAGAGTTTACAGCAGTCACTCCAGTCCATGGCCTGTGGTAACATCTGGCTATTCCTAAGTATTATGGGCTGCCACAGGCACCCTGAAACACCTCCCAGAGCGTCCCAAGCCTTCTGCAGCCAGGCTAGTGGTCAGCAGAAAGGGAGAGCATGAGGCCTGGGGTGAGAGGAGCAGGGGTCAGCCTCTCTCCTGTTGAATGCCAAATGATGTTACTGCTTTGATTGTAAAGACACAAAACAAACTCGGGCAGGCCAGGGGCTGCCTTTCTCCTCTGCCTCCCAGCAGAGCCGCCCTGCCAGCGTTAAGTTTAGTGTCTCTTTCTTATCAGATGAGAGCAGGCTGGAGTTTCAGCATCCTGACTCCTGCCATTCTCCCCCCATTCATTCCCACTTCCTGCTCTCTGAAAGTCAAGCTCCCATTCACAAAAGACAGGCCTTATCTCCTTACCTCTTGACCCTGAATCCCCTGAATCATGGCTGCAAATACAGGATTTTGTTTCTGCCGGGCAGCTAACAGGTGACAAAGTCCTTTGGCTCTGTCTTCAGAGAATAAAAGAAACACCATCTTCCAATATATTCCTGTTGAGTTGAATATATGAAATCTCCACCTGTGAAACTCCTCCAAAACAATCTACCCTTTAATTCTAAGGTCTTAGAAATCAGAAGGACATTGGAACTAAAACGAGAATCATCTCGAATTGTGAGAATCTTCAGCTATAAATTGGTTGATTTCAGTGAATTTTCTCTTTTGCTGAAGCCTGACATTCAAAGTGCCTGGCAGGCCACGAGCTTCTGCTCCATAACAGCCCTTATCAGAACTTACTTTCATACTTAGCCTGGCTTTGAAAGAGGTTTATCAAGTCTCATAGCCACACCACTCGAGCTGAGAAGCTTCAGTGGGGAAAGGACACAAGACAATTAAGGTAACTACAACATGAGTGCCCATGAAAATTTGAAGTGGCAGAAATAGATGTGTTATGTTAATGATGTGGGACAAGAAACCATTTGCTTGTGAGATGACATTTAAACTTCTACCCTTCAAAATTAACTGCTAGCCTCCAGACACCTCAGGATTTGGGGGTTGGTTTTATTTACAAGCCAGTATTTAAAGGAGATGTTACCCCTCTGCCCATACTCCCTGCTTAGCACCATCCTTGTGTGTGAGCACACTCCTCCAACAGCCTGCAGCTCCACTTCATGTTTTGCACATTCAAAACATACAGAAACTCCAGACCTAATAGTAAAATAGCTTTTCACACCTATGGTTACTAAAATTTTTGTTATCTTTTCTTCCAAACTCTCATGCCCAAGTGAACCACTGTGGTGAGTGGGCAGAAGGAGCCTGCTGATGGCAGCAGACACAGCACAGGAGTCATGCAGGAGACACTCCACCACCCACAGCCCTGCTGGGAGTGGGAACTGCCCCAGGGGGGGAGGAAGGTCTGGCCTGGCTACCTGTGAAGGGACACAAGAGCTCGGTGATGCCACCACCGTCCTTGTCCTTTTGCAATGGCTGCAGCTACTGGTTCTGCAGCTGGCACTGGCAGCTTAGATCCCCACCAGGAGGAACATTCACATGATCTCACACTGCTGAGATAACATTCCCAGGAAGAAAGGCTGAACTCCAGCGAGTTCTCCATCCCATCTGGACAACAGGAGGAAACATCTCCTCGAGGGAACCATCCCACAGGCTGGCTGATCTCCCAGGACAGCGTGGTCCTTGCTCAGCTCACCCAGGACCACAGGCACGTGCCTGGGAAAGCCATGCAGGACCCCAGGGCTTTCTTAAAAAGAATTCAATGCTACCACTGTAAAGTTGTCTGAGGCGTCCAGTGTCAGATAAAAGTGCCATGAAAGCATTTCTGCTCCCATCCAGAGCTCTCCCCAGCCCACGTCGGGCAGTGAGAGCTGACAGTGCACAGTAGTCCCCAAATTGTTCAGCAAGCTATGTCATGTACAAGATAGCACAAAGGGCCTGCACTGAACAAAGTGTCTGTGGGCCTTTGAACTCGTGATGAGCTTTGTGTGTTTTCTCCTTTTTATTTTTGTAACTGCTCCAGACCCCGAGGCAGGTGGTGTGAAAAGATCAAGACAGGGCTGCAAGGAGCAGCAGACTCTTGTTCTGAGGGCCAGGAGAGATGCACAGACATTTGCTACTGCATCTGGTACAAGCAGGATCCCGTGACTCAAGGATTTTAGACAGGTCTTTTAGGATGCCCCATGTTTCCTGCACAGCTATTTCCTTTAGTTCAATATGAAGACAGGAAAATACAAATAAAACCTCAAAAATATCTCCACTTCCCTGAGAATCCAGCAGCAATTTGTACAAATCAACAGAGAACAGAGAAAAGTGACTTAAAATCACCACAGAAAAGAGGGTGGGAGGCCCATGACACTGAGCTCCTCACTGCCAGCTCCAGCCACCCTTCAGAGGGAAACTGAGCTGCCATCCACCAAGCATCACTCATTACACTGACAAAACCTTCTGCTCTCTCTGCACAGCCCAGACTCCTCCTTCCAAAGGCTCCCTGAAGCACACGTAGGTGAGCTGTGAGTGGACATCCCTTTTACATTAAGCATTTGGGAAGAATCAGAGCCTTTGAAGAAGAGTTTGGAAGGATGTTTCCAGTGAGATCAATAGGGCACACATTTTGCAAAATGTTGCTGTAATTAAAGCACCCCAGTTGGAGTTATGACTGTTAACTGCATCTACAGGTGATTAGCAGAAGCCTTCAGCTTCACTTTCATCCCCTCTTAATTGGTTTATCACCTTTCCAGGCAGCCTGAACAAACAGCTACTACAGTTCATCTGGTATGAATTATTCAGAAGACCTTTCTCACCAGCCAGGAGAAACAAGAATGTCCTAATTTCAAGATATTTTTACCAGAGGATATAAAAGTTTTTTTAAGATGAGGTATTTCTTCCTTGATGCTCCTCCTCAGCCTCTAAAAAGAATCCAGTTGCAGTTTCCCAGATGATGATTCAATGGCTTTCACATTGTCAGCAGGTAAGTCAGTGAGCTGATAGGCTCCATATCAGGAACATGATCAGTCTGAAGGTCAAATAACTTATTGTCAGCATAAACAGAGTTACTACAATAGGTCCATCTAACTTTGTTGGCCCTATGTGTAAATGGCCTGAAAGAAGTACTTATTCCCAGTACACAAACAGGTCTGTGGGCAAGGACCCAGTGAAATGGGTGCAGCAGCTCGTTCCTCTCATACCAGCTGCAAAGACATGTTGATTACAGGCAGCACCTGCATTGAGACTTGGGCAAGGTTAGGAAAAGCTGCCCTAAAGCAGCTGCAGGGGCTGCTGATGGTGCAGAAGTCACAGTAAGTTTTGCTTTCTCTGTTTTGGTTTCAGTTTGGGGTATTTTTGGTGCACCTGGATGTTTTGGATGCCCGAGATGAAACCCGACAGGCTGCAGTAGGGCTGTGTGCCCCACACCTCAGAAACGTGGAGGAGATGCCCCTGGGTGATGACTCAGGAGCCCAGAACTTCAGTGCAGAGCGAGGCACTGGAACATGCCAGAATGTAGATACACCTCAGAGGGTGTCCCCTGCCCTCCTCCCTGCCTCTGCTTACACTCACCACAGAAGTGCTGCAAGGCTTAGCTCGATGACTTCAGAGGACACAGAACCACTGAGACTTTTCACATGATAATGAGAAAAATTTCCAAGTCCAGATATCACGCTTCAAGCTCATTCCAAGGCAGCACTGCCTGTTACAACAACCTGGAGATGCTCCTGATCAGCTTTTCTGCCTCAAGCATGAGAGTGGGAGTGGAGGCAGCAGTGGGCTCTGCACCCACAGAGGGGCTCTGCACCCACAGAGGGACTCTGCACCCACAGAGGGACTCTGCCTTCCTTCAGCTTCCAGTTTTCAACTTGGACACATTTTCCCAAGGATAATATTGTCTGTTTTTCCCCCGGACCCTGCAGCAGCAGCAGCACGAGGCAATTTAACTCCGCATTCAATCTCCTACGATAACAGGTTATCTACATAGCAGCCTGCAGGTCGGGCCTCCCATCATGAGAGATGCCTGGCAGTTGACTGAAAGCTGATTCCTGTCAGAAGCTATTTTCTCTCTGAGACAGAGGAGACATTGTGCCCCTTGGTGCTTGAGTGTGGCCTTGGCTACTGCCAAAAGACCACCTTTTTTTTTTTTTTTTTTTTTTTTTTCTTGGCTGAAACAAAACAGAATCCCCCTGCTGTCAGCTCTATCTGGAGCTGCTGAAAGGAGATGTATAAGCCCAGTAATGCTGCTGAGGAGATAACTGTCAAACAGCATGAAAAACGCTGCCTATCTGCCGAGCGGAGGAACTGAAGCACCATGGAGGCTACAACTCAATGCTCAACAGTTCTTGGCATCTGTGAGGTCTCTTTCTTAGTTGCTTTTTAATACCCTGGTGAAAGAAAATAGTGTATGCACCAGTGGGATTCAGAACCTGCTTCTACTCACCAAAGGCTCCGGGAGCTGGTCAAGCAACCGGGTGGTTCCTGGAGATGTGGAAACGGGCATTGTTCTTGGGGAAAAGAGGGGGGGGAAGGGGACAGGCAGATTCTGCAGCATATGGCATGAATGTGAACTAGATTTTCAACCTGGTTCACAGTGCTGGGCTCATCAGGACAGCAAAGCAGAGCCCAGGAGAGCTACGAGCACATATCAAAGCCACCACAACACCCTGCACTGCTGAGAAGTTGCGTTCGTCACCAAAGGGGTTTTTGCCACCAGCTGCACACAAAACCACATGCAAAGCAGTTTGCACTGCCATGGGAATAGAAACTGTAAGTGAAGCATATAAAAAAAATGAGAGAAGCACTTAAAAAAAGATCAAAGTTATCAAATCTGGTGGGGATGAACATGAGAAAACAGAATGCTGCTCTTTGTCAGTATGCACTAGCTGCAGGTAAACAACAGCACCTTCTGGGGCAGTGGGTTATGGGGGGAGGCTCTAAAATCACCTTCAACTGCCAGCAGGAGCTCAGCACTCCTATAGAACCCACAGCTCAGAGATTGCAGCTGGTCAGTCAAGGTGTTTATTCAAAACCACATCTAACAAACCCTATTTCCATTACTTTGGAAGACCTAAGACAAGACACTGCACTAACAAGCATGTAAAGAACAGCAGGCAATAGAAAACAAGCATAAAAAAGGTCCATTGCAATAAAACAAACAGTTAAAGACCCTTTCACAGCACTGAAATATTGAAGTTAATTAAATTAGATAAAATATATGGAGAATGCTCTTCATTTTTAAATAGATTTTGAGAATGGAGGGAAAGTGAATTCCATCCATACAATGAAAGGACTGTGATGTCCAGTCCCTTATTCTACTGACTGTAAGAGCAAGATGGATTAGTCCAGTTATGATTGTTACCCTCTTACGAATCTCTACACAAACTCAAGGCCTTTAAAATCAGGTTCCAAATGATTAGAGAGGTTTTGCTCCAAAAAAGCCCTTTTTGCTCCCAAAAGCTTTTGGCAGGCTTTCTTCTGCAGCTTCCAACAGTGTGACAAGTACCTGCCTTACTTCTGAAAGCCAGTCTTCAGAATGGGGGGATCTGCACAGACTCCAGATTCTCCAATTACCCCTGGAAGTTCACTCCAGGTCTTTTTACCCTCCACTGGGAATGTTTTGTCCTCAGCTTCCCACAAAGCTCTCAGCTTGTGATCACCACTGTCCTAGGGTGTCCCCAGTCTGGGTCGTTCTGCCCTTCCACGTTACCTGGTGTGGATCCCACCTCCCTGACCAAACAAGAAAGGTGTGGCCACAACAAACTCCAGAGCACCAAACTGCAGCAGGTAAACATTTCTTTAAAAAGGTTTACAGAAAAATCAGGTTTATATTACAAGTTCTGTGGGGTAAATTCTGGGCCTATTATATCCAAGAGTGTTAGCTGATTAAACCCTATCTTATTTAAAATGGATGATGTGCAGGCACAATATGAATGATACAAATTTTACCTCGAAGTTGTGTTGCTGGTAAATATATAAGCACAATGTCACAATGTCTACCAACATCCTTTTTCATTAAGTTTCATAAGGCTAAAAGCTCTGGGAGGAAAACACCCACCTGATGTTTTAATCCATCCACTGAGTCATTAAGAAACTTCTTAAAAAGAAAGTGCAAATTGAAATCCAAATGCAGTGGGCACACAGCACAGGATAAACTCTTCCTTAAACCATCACAACACAGACCTCAATCCACAAAGTGATTCATCAGATACCTTCTTTTTGTTTTCATAAATGATAAGAAAATCCACTTAGTTTATATGAGTTGTGCCTGCAGGGATTCCTTCTTCCTCACCCTCGTGCTAAGTCTGGGATGGCAGCCAGCCAGAAGTGAGCAAACACTAGCATTTTTGAATTATGTCAACTTGTATGTTTATTTCTTTTCTCAGAGAGAAAAAAAAAAAATCAGTCTAGAAGGAATTGCTGGTTTCATTAGTTAGTTCTGCTTTTCCTGCTCTTAACCACAATATCATTATCAAAGCATCCCTTGATATCTAGAATACAAGCTCTTCCATCTCTATGCTTAGCCAGTAGCAGCACAGCCAACTGCAGTAACCACTGCTCTGCCCTGTCCTGAAAGAAAAGAACCATCTTCTCTCACTGAGTGTGTCTAGGAAAGTATTTTACATCACAGATTTTTATATGTTTACATACCAAATAGTAGAGAAGCCACTTCAGAGCTTATCAGCGACAATAAAGAGAGCAGAACTTTGGGGCTTTGGTGCTAAAGCTCGGATGTCAGCCACTAGAAAGCCTGGATCAGGCTGAGAAATGCCTCTCTGACATCATTACATAAGATATCACACAGTTCCACTGCAAACAGACTGAGAAAAGCCCCTCATGTTTCCCCAAGGGCTCCTAGAGACTTCTGACCGGGCAACCCGCTCGGCTTTAGCAACTCCAGCCTCTTCCCTGGCAGCTCCACTTCCCCCATTATGGAATTTAGCATCACCACTTGCTTTCTAACACTGAGACAGATTAACTATCAGCTCTTCTCAGTCACCATCCAGCCCACAGGTGAGAAGTGGCAAACTGCCACTCACCTGGGGCACCACATCATTAAAATATTGTCCTTTTTAAGTCCCCTTTTCACCCTCCAGACACTGACAAGCACCCCAGGGATGGACCCGGCTGTGCAAAGAGCTGCTGCCCAGGGTATCACAGGAGAGAGGAAAAAATGAGGGAACAGAAATCCCTGTTGAATTAAAAAAGCTCCTCAGATGGAAGACTGAAGGCAAAACTACTGAGTGCTGCAGCAAGCTCGAGTGCTTTTCTTAAAACACAAACCCTGAGAGCAAAGAGGCTGTAAATTGTCCCATCATCAGAAGGATCCACTTTTTAACTGAGGCACCTCTGCCAGCCTGGGTGTCTTTGATCAGAAATATTACTGAGGAGAGGAGAAACCAGAACGTGTGAATTAATGACTCTCTGAGCGTCGTGGCCGAGCCAGGAAACCTGTTATTTAGCTAAAGCTCTGTGCTATGTATGGGGAGAGTGTTATCTAAACCACTCGGATGACTATAAAATATCTTAACAGCTTCTGCTGCTTAGCTGGAAGCAGGGCTCCCCCAGTATCTAATATGAAACAAGTGGTCCAGCCTGTGAAAGGCAGCTCTATATTCAGAGGCCACAGCGGCTGGAAGCTATGGGGTCGTCTCAGAAGCTCTCAATTGTTTTTAAATTCTGTTTTTACAAGGAGCGTGAGATTTATAGGCTCTTGAGGGGAAGAAAATGATGTAACTTGAGTAAATCAACAGGCCATTTATTCCTGGCCCTGTTTCCTCTCTGTCACTGAGCTCTGGAACTAGCCCCCAAGCACTCCCTCTTCAAAACAAGAGGCAGCCCAGGCTGCAGACATCTTGCAGGGACAGTTTAAAGGAACAGGGACAGTTCAAAGGCACAGGGACATCCAAAGGCACAGGGACATTCAAAGGCACAGGGACATTCAAAGGCACAGAGACAGTTTAAAGGCACAGGGACAGTTTAAAGGCACAGGGACAGTTTAAAGGCACAGGGACAGTTTAAAGGCACAGCTCCTCGTTCCTGCACTGCGTGGGCTGAGTGTGGGGCTGGCCCTGCACCCAGGCTCCCCCCCATAGCTGTGCCCCTGCCAGTGGGGGCTGGCACCCACTTGCTGCCCTTGCAACCCCTGGAGCTCTGCTGTGGGGAGCTGGCACAGGTTTGCCCCAGCTCAGGGACAAAGGCACAACATGTTTGACCAACCACCCCAGCGTTTTGGGTTGTCCGTGGAGAACGTTTGTGAAGCAGAGCCCTACAAACAGCCATGAGCCAGGAACAGAGGCAGGGGGGCCTGGAGAGGGAAGGTGGCTTTTTTTCCCCCCTTGTTTTTCCCTCTCACATTCTGGTTCTCTAATGATAATGGATTAGTTCATTATAAACAATTTCCAAACTGCTCCTAAACCTTCAGCTTAGTTTAATTGCTGCTCAGTGAGCACGGGTTCGTGAAGTCTACTGAACAGCAACACAGCTTTGGAAGCAGGGCAAAGAGGGATGATTTTCCTTCCAAGGCACCTTAATTTGGACAACATTTGGGTTTTGTTTAAAGAATCAGTGAATGGCCTTCAGCCAGAGGGACCAGCTCTGCCTGGGCACCATGTGGCCAAGTGTACTGGGCAGCACACGGGGAGAACTCGGCTCTTTCTCGGGGTGTAGCTGGTGAGAGGCAATTCCCAGTGAGGAAGATTCCCAGCCAGGGCCCTGCTGTGCTTTCCTCAGGATGCCTCTCAGGAAGATGTGACTTTAAGGGTGTTGGAAAGTGAGAAGCTCCCCGTGGGAAGAAGCTCCCCCAGCAAGAGCCCTCTGAGCTCGCCCCGTGGATGGGGGTGTCTGAGCACAGTGAGGACCCGGGGGGTGCTGAGTGCAGAGGGTGCCTGGGGATGACTTTTTTCACAGAGCACACCCCGAAGGGCTGGAAAACCTCCTCTAAGCCCAGGGATGCCTACAGGCTCCAAATTAGGAGAACATTTTAACCTCTGCACTCTTCAGATTTCAAGCCTCGTTACCATCCCCTAATCTGCTCCCTTAACCTTGACCAGAGAAGGAATTTTTTTTTTTTATTAATCTTTTTTGTTGATAAACACCCATTTGCTGGATATACTGCACTGTAAAGAGGAGACCTTTACAGCCCCAGCTCTTCTTTTTCAGTGCTCTGCCTATTCAACAGAGCAAGAAACTTTTGTTTCCCGCTGACACACAGCTGCCTTCCAGTCGCTGCTGCAGCAAGCAGGGCAATTTTACCTCTTAGGTCAGGCAGCCAGGTTGACCCCTCACCTTTGACAGTGATCTTTATCTAGACTCCATCTTAATTATTTATCTCAGGAAGGTCAGGAAGAAAATGCCTCTCTCAGGACCCCTGCTGCCTTGGCCTTCCTAACTTGTTAAAATGCAAGTTCTTTGAGGATGGTAATTCAACCAGGCCAGGGAAGAAACTGATGCATCACTCTTAGAACAATTAGGAAAAGCTGATGTGCAGAAAATTGCTCTCAGCTCACAATTGTCATCCTCAAACCTGGGGATTGAGAAACTCTTCTCATAAAACTGTTAAGGGCCTGTAGAGCTCTGCCAGTTGTAAAAGATTCCACCTCATTTTGAAAACCATTCGTTGTCTTTTTGCCTACAAGATTAGAGAAGACAAAAACCTCATCTAGAATAATATCTGAAAACTCTTGCAAAATACAGGGAACATTTAGACAAAGAAATCTTCAGAAACTTCAGTGGCATTACAGCAGAAAGAGTTGTAAGCGAAGTTTTAATAGTTCTTAAAAATGTGATACTTTGCCTTCCTTGCAATAGTATTTCACAGCATCATTTAAGAAAAGCCACACACAATAAAAGGAAGAAAAAGGAGAAAAAAAAAAAAAAAAAAGAGCTTGTAGTAAAAAACTGGGGTATAATTTTCTTCAATCAACTCCAGCTCATGACTGCAATTACCCCAAATCTCTCCGAACCTTGCTGTGATACACCAGGGACAGGTCTTGGAGCCTCTGTGGGTGGCAACCTTTCATCTGCCTCTCAAACTGTTCTTTATTGTAAGGTTTCAAATTAGTGCTAGCAGCAATGAGCAAATTTGATAATTCGATCTCAAATTAGTTAATGTAATGTGCCAGGAACCACTAACTAAGGCATTGCAAAGATGAAAATGTATCTTTCCAGACTCAGGATGCAAGGTTAACCAGCCTGACATTTCGTATTTGAAAAGTTGTTTTTTATTTTAATTAAAATGAAATTTTGTTTTAAATGTATGTGTGTGTCCCCCCCAGCCTCTTCATTCCCTGCAGTGTATTTTTCTTATTCTGCATGGAAAAACACACTATAAATACATGAGGCACACATTCTTTCCTGATACTACACAAGTTGTGTGTGACCCAGATAGCTGTGAATTGGGTGGAAATCATTAGGATCATATGTACTGATCAAGCCTTTGTAGATAGGAAAGTTAACTGGGGATATGTTTCCATGGCAGCTTTCAATGAAATGAGTCAGTGATTCACATTTCTGATCCTTATCTCCAGTTTACCCAAACTCATTTGTTCTGGAAATCAAGATGAAATATTTAACAAAAAAAAAAAAGAAAAAGATTCTTGGTTTTAAGAGGTTGGGACCGTGAAGGCATCTCATTACACCTTGGTGAGTTTACTTCTCTTTAAAGATGAAGCCAGAGAGACCAGGTTTGATCTTGTACTTGTTTGTTTTGGAAGAACCACTCATCCACCTCTATACTCACTTTTGCTTTCCAGGGCAACTAAACAAGCTGCAAATCTCACTCCAGTCCTTGTGCATTGGCCACTGCCCACAACATCCATCCCATGTGTGCCCAGCCTGTCACCCCAGGCAGCAGAGCAGGAGCAGGTCAGTCTGCTGCTGGATCTGCTGACAGAAGCACCCAGACTCTGAGGAGCACAGAGCCAAGGTCTCCCTGGCCTGGCCCTGAGCTGTGCCATGATGGGGGTGCAGGCTCGAGGGAAGGAGAAGGGTGCCCCAAGTACCAGCTCCACCACCCTCGAGGTGCAAGTTATGAGGTGTGGCGGGTCACAACCTTCTTCTCCTTATCGTGCACTCTGCCTACATCCCTGTCCCCTCCAGACACAGGCACTGCCATTCTGCTCTTGAAAGCTGTTCTCCCTTCAGCCAAGTAAAAACACCATTATTGAGACAGGCTGAGATATGAAACATGGGGAGCTGAAGCAGCTCCAGGTGGGAGTGTCTCAGAGCCACTGGGATGGAGAAGTACACAGGGAGAATCACATTCCAGACCATCCTCTGAACCACCTGTGGGTTTCTCACATTTTGAACATCCTCTTCCTTTCAGTTAACAATACCCATTAACCCTGACCAAATCACTGAGCAGCTTCAGCTTCCCAAAATGGAACTTTCAGGTGAGTAAACAGATTTCAACATTTGAAAAAGCTGACAAAGTCTGGAGCACCAGCAGGTCTGTGCAAGCAGAACAATAAACTGCATTAAACTTTCCAGAAACCTATCACAGCTACTTCCAGTTAGAGTAACACAGGAAGCTTCTTCGGTTCTCCCCAGGCATTATTCTCCATTAAAAGTCCTGCCTCCACTGGATTTGTACTAATGGGCAGATTTACACCAATCCATTCCCTCTACTAGTGAGAGCTGCATTTGAAGCCAGATAAAACTCAAGACAACACAACCAAGCTGATGATCCACCCAGGAAAGCAAACTCCCCGTCCAAAACCTGATCAGTTGTTGTTTGATTTCTTTTTCATTTTTTTCTGTGATGGAAAGATACTCACTGGAGGGGTAAAAAAAAAAAAAAAAATTAAATGAACATACAATTCCTAAAGCAGCAGTTCTGCAGGAGGCTGAGGAGCAGATGCCTGCCAGGCATGATCCAGCCTCCCCCTTCCCGAGGGAACGCCGCCCAGAGCTGGAGTTACCTTCGGCGTTTGAATTCCTGGCAGTTTGTTTTAAACTAGGAGAAGCTGTGAAGCAAATTCTGGAAGTTAAAATGGAATGAAGGACTGGGAAGAGTTTGAAAAGCGTCCCTGTTGCTCCGGACTCCACACCTCAGTTGGAGCTGAAAGGTCTCCAGCCTGGAGCCGAGTGACAGATGATTCTCCCCTGAAATGTTTTCAGACGGAACAGAAGACGTTCTTTATCTGTGTGGTCTGAGCTCATTTACTCCAGGAGAAATCTCCAGCTCCTGCCCGACTGAAAGCCAGGTCTTGTTCTCCCATCTGATGGATGAATGGAATTTAGAAGTTTGATACTGTCCCCTGAGATGTCATTTAAATCCACAGATACATTCAGCAAGCAGGTAAAGTTATAATGTCATTCCACAGGCTCATCTCTCCAGCTCCCCACCCCCTCCCTCTCACATATGAGCCTGTCTTCACTTTCTCTTGCTGGTATAAATCACAGCCCCTCTACAGGAATTATCACATTTTCTTTCTTTGGAGATGTCTGTCTGGCTTTGCACGTTGTGCTGGGAAATGATAAACCAGAGAAGCAAGCTCCTGCACATGGCTTCTTAATCACCTGCCTACAGAAAGCACCCAGCAGAAACTGATGGCTTTGTTATTTTTTTAAGCTATATAAACACAGAAGGAAAAGTCAGAGCTTCTGCCACTTCTCCCTGCAAAGTTGTACTGATGTAAGAGACAGTGCCAGCTTTCCTGATTGCTTCTGCAAGGTGGGAAAATGCAGCTCACTCTGTAGTGAAGAGGGGCAGAACAGCCCTTGCACTGCTTTATGGCAAACTGACCCTCTTCTTGAAACTCAAACATTAATCTCAAGCTCTATCCTAATCTTCTGCAAAGTCCTTGTGGCAGTTTGATGCCTTCTGCCTGTTCTGCTGCCGATTCAAAACTCTGAAAGCAGAAGAATGCAGCAGAGCAGCAGCTGAACAGAAGCAAGTCCTGTTTTTTGGAGCAAATGACTCATCTGCTGTATTGACATCCACAGAGATTCTTCTCCAGAACAGACTGTGCTCTGGGGTGACTGCTGCTGAATGGGACAGAAAAGAAATGCTTCCCAGTATGGCAGCATATAGAACAGGAGGGGCTGCTGCATCTGAGTAGGCACCAGAGCTGCTCCTTGAGCCCATCCCCAGGCAGAGAGCACTGGGCTGCTCCCTGCTCTGTGTCTGGGAGGCAGCCTGGCTTCAACACTAAAAGGGCTCCAGGACAGTTGGAGCTGCTACTGTTGTAATCCATCCAAGATGAATAGTAGAAAAGGCTGAAATAAAACCCAAGCTTCCTGTCCCATGTGTCTGCCAGACTGCTGGTAAAAGGTCAGGGGCATCCTCACTCCAGACTGGTAATTGCAAAAAATGAAGGAGGTGAACCCGAACCAGCAGATCAAAGGAGGAGAGGAAAGGAGAGGATTTTACAGGGAACAGACTGACTACAGGGGCAAGACATTAAGGGGAAAAAGAAAAAAATCTCATAATAGAAAAAAGCCAGTGTAATTAGCATTGCCTCCATGAATCAGTCAGATACCAAGTAAAACTGAGCAGATAACTATAATGATCACGGGCCAACCATTTATTCCTACTAAAGAAGAACACATTGATGGTTTATTTCAGAACATTTTCTCTTTAAGTTTTAATAACCAGTCACGTACAACTGCTGAAAAACTTGCTTTTCAACAACTGGGAAAAACCCCAAAACTGCAGCACCATCAGAATCTCCACAGTCCTCAGCATATTTAGAGCACAGCAGATCTGAGAGCCAAACAATTTGCTGGGACATCCCAAGCAACTGTTGCCACATTGACCCTAAACCCACAGGGTCTGAACCCGGCCGTCTCAGTTCCTCCCAGCAGCCTTGCTCTGCTGTGGCTCCCCTGGAGCTGGGGAAGGAGCCAAACACCCAGTTTCATCCACAATGCACACAGATAATAACCCAGAACTGGAACTCTGCAGAAGAAGCCAGAGTGAAGAGGGCAGAACGCTGCCAGCTCTCCCTGCCTCCCAGCCAGCCCCGCTGCCCCTGGTCCCTCCCACGACCTCCACCCACAGCATCCCCACCTGGCATGGCCACCTGCAGTCCGAATTCCCTCCCACTTCCATGCCTTTTGAAAAGCTCAGGAAGTTCTAAGCAGAATCCCAAACATTTCCCCCCCTCTGAAGGCAGGTGGAGCAGGGACAGCTCGGTGCTGCCAGCCCAGGCTCGGGGTGAAAGGGATTCCCTCGCTGTGCAGTTAATAAACTAATCCACTAATGACATTTCCTATCTAAACGAGCAAGATTATGCAACTAAACAGTATTTTGCATCCAAAAATGGATAATAAATCATGCCTTTGGAAGTGCTAATGGTGCTCACATTTATTCCTATTAATACTTCCTGGTTCTGAAAGCTGGGCCAGTTCCAGCCATCGTGTAGTACAAACTTTCCCGCTGAAGGATTTGGGTTCCTCTAGGCTCAGTTCCAGTTACAACTGGCAGCTAATACTTTCACACATTCACAAATCCCTAACTCCTCCCCACCAGCAGAAGAGAGTGGAGAGGTTTTGGCTTGGGTCAGCAGATCTCAGGGTGCTGCAGAAATGAATGGGAAGTGATGCAGTCCCCTCTAAACATCGGGCTGCAGCACTGAGAGCTCTTCACAAACATGTGTTGGTTACGTTACACAAGGAGATATATGGCTGTGCACATCTCCACACCTATGTAATGCCCTGAAAAAAAACCCCTTAAAATTAATGTACAGCAATGCAACATTATAAATTTCCTGTCAGTCCTACAGAAGCACCACTATATGAGTCTAAATTAAACACACTTCTGTAAAAACCAACCAAGCTGCTGACAAAAATCCCAAGTGCAGAGTGTTCAAAACATGGGAGAAGTGGGATTCCCTGAGACCAAACAGGAGACTGAAACCTGGGAGCCCCTCAGAATGACACAACTTGGGGGTTCACCACTGACCCCCCCTGCCTCCAGCCTGCAGACAGTCACCAGTTCTCTCAGAGTTTCAGTTTACTGCCTGTAAGAAGTGGTGTTAATACTCAGGGGTTTGATCAGGATAACATGGGAATTAGCTGATGCCCACACAGTCCTCTGAAAATCCAGATGCCAAGTATTCCTCTAGGTTGAGGACAGAAAATAATTGGATTGCTATACTGCTAGTCAATGACATATCACACAATAGCTTCAATCTAACCCATGGCACAGATGGCACCCTCATCATCACACAGACACCACCAAGTCTACTCAGAAGCAACTCCACCCTCTGTCAGCATCAGTCAGCGATCATCAGATGCACCAAAGCAAACCCTTAACAGAGAGAATTTATGGAATAACAAGTCTGTGGGGTGCAGGAAATTATATTACACAATCACAAAATGTTAGGGGTTGGAAGGGACCTAGAAGATCATCTAGTCCAACCCCCCTGCCTGAGCAGGGGCACCTAGACCAAGT
>JAOEGS010014866.1:2398-14429 GCA_025447755.1 Corythornis vintsioides | reverse complement strand
CTGACGTGCGGTTCATGGGGTCACTGAGCAGAGCACCGGGGAGTCACCTCAGGTAATGTCTGGAGCTGAGCTGAGGGGAGAGGGAAGCTTCCACCTTTGGATGGAAGGAATTTAGAAATGGATGGGCTGGAGAGCCTGCTTTACACTCAAAAAGATCTATACATACATATACACTCAGCCCTATAAACTGGCTGAAGTGTCATGCATGGACACGAAGACCCAGGTTGACTTTTGCACCACCAGGAGCCCTCCAGGTGAACCTGGCCCACGTGAAGGGACTCACCAGGCAGGGTCAGAACCTCTGCAGCAACAACAAACCTCTCCAGCCCCCAGCACCCGCTGGGAGAGGACAGGAGGGACCCTCCTTCTCTGCACTGCCTTCGTATCCCAATGGAGAGCAAAGGGCTAATTGTATGGGAGATACTAACTCAAAACCAGCAGAGAAGACTTCAGAATGACTAACTTCTATTTTAATACACTCATTTAAACGAAATATTTACTAATTTCATACTAGCTTATTATTAGACTAGTATATTGCTGCACCAGCACACAACAGTAAACTGTTATTCCGTATTCAGTCCAAGTTTCACATTCCCCAGATATAATAAAATCCCACAGTTACACAATGGCAATGAATTACTGGATTAATTTCACTTCTTTTTTTATTCACAAGTTTCTATGAATTAACTGTCAAACTCTGTCATGTATTCACTGCTCAGAGTTACTGGCTTTGTGCGTGTTTGTGAATACTTCTTGATTTACTTATGCTTTGCAAGCAGCTCACCTCAAATTTGGCTCTTATTCCTGACATTGATAAAACCTCCCATATCAACCCAGCCAGAAATGAGTGTTTCCATTACATTTTCACATGACAGCAATGCAAGTATCAAAATGTTCTCTGTTTAGGAAATAATTCATCCAGGCCGATACTGTCATTTACATTATTTATCACTTAAAAATGCCTCCTCCACAGCAAGTGCTGCCCAAACCACACAGACAGGTCTTGGATTTCACCAGGAGAAAGAGTTTTTGAGGCGAGCTCAGGGTTGCTTTGCAAGATGTGGACTGGGGCCTTCAGCTGCTGGTTTCCAAGCAAGTCAGCCCAGTGCCCACCCCAGCAGGGCTGCAAGAGTCACCCTGAACAGGGAAAGGGGTGCAGTGCACATCAGGCCCCAAAGGGAGCTACACAATTTCATTAAAAACGAGCAGTTAAAAAGTTCCCCCTTTGAACTGGGGACCTTTGCACAACCCCCTGTTCTGCAGTAACCAGCCCAGCAGCAAAGGTAACCTGCAGCAGGTTACAAACCCTCCAACCTTCCTCCTGGTGGCTTTCCAAATACCACCCTGTCCTCACACAGCACTGCTCACACCCAAACAGCCCAGGGTGGCACTGGTGGTGTGAAGGCTGAAGCTTTGATTGAATGCAGTGCCAGTTGCTGCCAGTGCTGGAGCTGCTGGGTCCATCCCAAGCTGGCTCTGGAGGCTGGTCCTCTGCCTCAGCCTCTGGAAGGCTCAGAGCCAGGGAAAGAGCCAACGTTCTGGGTGCTCCTCACTGACACAGGCAAGTGCAGTCTCTGCCAAGAGGAATTTATAGCCAGAGCCTCTGATTCTGCAGTAAACTCACTGCACACCCACACAGCATCCCACTGCAACGCCGAAGTATTTTCAAGATGACAGAAAGTGTGAGATGAGGGAGGAAAATAAGGAAAGAGGGTGAGATTATCAGTAACAGACAGATCTGATACTACAGACTTGATGTGTATCATCTGAGAGGCCCAGAAGAGACTTGCAGTTGGTGTCTGGCCCTAAATCTCTGACTTAGACACAACATGCCCAAGCTTTGTTCACTGGCTTTGATTCACCTCCAGATTACCCTGGATGGAAACACTCAGGAGAACACCCTAGGACAGAACATTTGCTTGGAGATTTCCTGACCTCTCCTCTTTCCTCAGCACCTTCCCTACCAATCACAAGCACCATGAACAGAATTCACAAATCCAGCCCCAGACTAGATTTCAGATAGAAAGCAACAATCTCACCCAGTTCAGCAACCATCTCCACTAACCTTGAAGCCACTCAGAGCAGGTTTGTCCCTTAGCTCCAGTCCAGCCCTGAAAAACAGAGGAACACCCCCCAAGCCTCTGAACCCTTCAGTGCCACCATCAATTCTGAGAGCACAAAACTCCATAAATAAGGGGAGGGGGATTACTCTGTTTAAAGGCTCTTGGTTAGAGAAATCCTGGTGGCCAGCCACTAAACTCATCCATGCAGGACACCAACAAAAGCCACTGTCAACCTATGGCTGAAATTCTCTCCTGCCCTCTGCCATTCACTGCATTCCTCTGGTTCTTTGGAGGGAGTTACTGTGGGGGGAAAATCCTGCTCGTCCTTTTATTGGAAAGAAACATCTTAGATGCCCCCTTCCCTTTATTCTGAACGTGTTCTTGCAGACATCTGCCAGCAAAGGCTGCACTAGCAAGAGGTGCTTTCATTTGGGTCCTTGCCCTGGGCCCAGCTAGCAGAGCTCAGCATCACCACAGCATAGCAGGTGGGCAGCATCACCCTGTGCCCTCTGCCAGCACGTTCCAGGCTCCTCTCAGCCATCTATTTTATGCCTTTTTTTCTCTTCGGATAATTCCCCGAATTAACTTCAAAGACCTTTTGCTGCACTTCATACATTTATTATAAACTAGGTGTCTTAAGCCAAAACATTAATTGCATCTTCTAGAAAGGAGAAAAACAAGCACATTCAGTCATGTATTCATTAAGGGACTGATTGACACAGCCAGCAACAGGGCTTGAAATTCCAACTGTAGAGGAGGACAGAGTGCTGGGAGTTTCCAGTATTCAGCTTCAGTAATCTCACCTCTCTGTGGTTTATCTCTGCAAGTCGGATAATTTATCCTCCTCATGGCAAGACAGAAAGGGAACTTGGCAGAGGGGGCAAGACAAAAGTAGACATTTTGTAGCTGCTAAGTGCTAACGTTTCTGAAGATAATTTTTGCAAAAGGTTTCTAAACAGCCCCTGTCAGCCAAGTTGTATTTTGTTATTTCAAAGTGACTGTGGGAGTCTAATCCAGTTCAAACCCTTTGTAAATTTTAATGGAAATGTTCATACACAAAGGACAAAAAAATGCTTAGCTGCTGTTAGACATTCAGGAAATCTAAATCTAATTTGCACTCCTAATAAGAGCCACAATCTCAGCAATGCCTGTTGTTTCTCTGTTCTCTTATTGCAATTTCAACTGCAGTATCTATTGGATATCAAAACACAGTTCTATATACAGGCTTATACACAATTCTAGATACAGAACAAAATGCAGCTTTGGTTATAATCACAGGGGGAAAAAAGGTAGGATTTGATTGAAAAAAAAAAAAAAAAGCCAAAGAATGGTTTATTGCTGTAACTCAGAACTGTGTGGAAGTGTGGAGTAAAAATAAAAAGATTACACCCATCGAAGATGAATGGGCTTTTTTTTCTCCCCCACACTTACAGAAGATAATAAACATCCTTGTGCACATTAAAGTCACTGATTCCCTGAAGTAGGTGTGCAAAGTGCCTTTCTCAGTTGGAAGGGAAGAACCAGAGCTGGCTGACTCTGCCTGGGAAAGCAAAGGACACAGGACCTGTGACAGGGGCCCCCTGACACCCAGACACCTACACCAGAGGGGCCTGAAGGTGCTCTGGCCCACACAGTCCCATCAACACCTCCCTGCAGCAGCCATGGAGGGGCAAAAGAAAGCCTAGGAAAGCAATGTGGGTGCCCAAACAGAATGCAGTGCTTAGAGGGACGAATTCAAGACAATGATGCTGCTGAAAGATGGGGAGAAAGCTCCAACCCACCCTGCAGGTGCTGAGCTGAGGTGCAGAGCAGGACCATGGCTGACCACAGCCAGCAAACCCAAGTTTTATCTCCAATACTTTGCTCCAACTGCCTCATTTGAGTCTTCAGAAATTTTAGGCCTCACTAATTATGGATAATCCTACAAAAAATGAAGCTCATCAGGAACAAACAGAGGACCCCCTTCATTGCCCAGCAGGCTGCAGTATGAGTGAGAGCACGTCCCAAGGCACTCACTCCTTCCCCAGTCAGCTTTAACACACCCCCTGCTTTAAGTTGTTACCACACCTAGTTCTAAAGTCCACCAGGTTTTTCCCAGTGCCAGCAGTGCATCAGTAAAATGACAGTTCACTAAAGCAATCCCACAGTGGGAAAGCAATGACCAGGGCCTGGATGGGGCCAAACTCAAGCAGTTGTTCAGAGACCCCCAAGTTAGAACTTCAGCTCCAGCTCTGCATGATCCACGAGCCCACTAACATTGCCTCCCTGCTTCCTCTGGGGTCAGACCCACTGAAAGGCCCTGTTTGCACAGAGCAGATCAAGAAGTGCTTCCTAGATTTCCAGTGACTCGAGCTGGAGAGGATATAGAGTGAGATCAATCCTTGTATTAAACTGTTGCCTTACATCTTGGAACAAAAATACATTTTAAAGCTGAATTTGTTTTCTCATTCTGAACAGGGTAAATGTAACTGCATCAATTCTACAACCTTACAAACACTTGTAGAGTGAGAGTTTCATTCATATCACCTCGCCCAGGAATTTATCCTAACAGAACATCAGCTGCTGCAGCATCCTGGGCTGGTTCCAGTCCCAGACACCATCAGGGAAGAGCCCTCTGAGCAGCCCAGAGCAGAAATTTCCACCCTGGTCCTCATCCTGCAGAGCCACCTGCACACAGACCTGCTTGAAATCCAGCTGTCCTTTGCAACAGAGACCAAAGTGTTACAGTGGGAAAACAAAGACATCTTTTCACTAAATATTTACATGAAATCCCATGCACCAAACAAACTGACTTTGCAGGGTCCTTGCAACAGACAAACATCCCATCCTGCTGCAGTCTGGAAAAGGAGCCACATTTCTTAAGGCTGTATGAAAAATGCAACGTGCAGGGGGAGTTTAAGGTGAAATTGCTGTATGTGAAATTCTTGGAGCTGTGTTAACACCTGCTGGCAAGCTGAGCCTTAGTGAACACAGAGGCTGTGCCCCAACATGGGACAGCCCCTGGGGGTGACACAGCAGCAGGTGCCCGGGGGGGGTGTGACCCAGCAACTCTGGCTCTCAGTGGGTCACTGCTGGCTCTTCTGCCCACACAGCTCCAGAGGGGAGAGAAACTCATAGTCCAGACCAAATTAAAGGAAGAGGGGAAAGTCCCAGGGCATTTATCTAGGATGCAGGACTATCTGCTGGAAGGCTACACAGTTCCTCCCAGCCTGGGGGAACCTTTTCCCTGTGAAACTAAAGATCCAAACAGCCCAGAACGCCAACCTATTCAACAAGCCCTTTGAAAACAACTCCTTAATACCACCTGAGACAAACGTTTCCCCCAAACCAAACACTATCCATGAATTTACCTTCCCCCACAACCACCAGCTTGTGGCCAAGGTACCTTAACCTGTTTATTTATGAAGCAATAATGGGATTATTTAAAGTGCAGAGATCAGCACCGTGGATGAGTTGGAGCTCTGGCTTTGCCCCTGGCAATCCTGCACCTCCATCAGTGCCTTGTCCTGGTTCAGAGCTGATGGATCTCTGCACAGACAGAGGCAGAGCTTTACCCAGACACCATTATCAAACCCATTTCCATGGCAAGTCTGGAAGGTCTCATTATAATAGCACACGGAGGCATGGGGCTGAGATGCAAATGTTTATGCTGATTATCATGCCTAAGATCCCTGAACATCCCCAGCTGTAGCTGCTGGAATATGGGTGACATTATCAGCAGGGTCTGCCCAGGTGCCAGGTTGTCCCTGGCCGAGCTCTGGCAGCAGCACTGGCTGGGCTGGGAGGAGAAATGAACCCAGCAACTGTTCCCAGGAGCTCCCCTGATGGTGTCACTGCTTCTCAAGGTTCTGTCCAGCAGGGAATGTTACTGGTGGTTTTTAAAGCAGATTATTGCAATTCTCTAAATATCTGCCCTCAAAAAGACAGTTTTAAAAAATCTTAAAAATGCATTTGTACAAGTCTGAAAAACTCTCTGCAAAAGAAGCTCTGCAACAGGAATACACAGAAAGGCAACAGCCAAAGCTTATTCACAGCATAAATACAACCATATGCTATGGATTGCTGGAATTCAAACAAAAATATTTACAACAGTGAAAAATCTTCAGCAATGCTTTTGGCTGTATCGAAAAGAATGAGGAAATTGGTTCTAAGAATATATAATTAATACATTTAATCATCTTTCCAACATTTGTGTTCGTTTGAAACTACTGCAGTATACCCGTGTGTAGTACCTTTAAGTGGGACACTGAAACTGCAGATTCTCTGTTTCCCCTCCACAAGAAAAGGATTCATTTTGAGAATTCCAAAACCCACCTTTGAAAAACTGATTCTTTTAAGCTGCCTCGTGACGAGGAAACTTCCTCCCTTGCCCCCAGCAGAAGGCACAAGGTGACTCTATCAGATCTCAGCTGAGGCTCAGACTTCCAGAGGCTTGGGAGGAATCAGGGAGGAATTAGTCCCAGCTGCAGGTACCACAAAAGGTGGCAAAGGTGAGGTGCCAGCTGCTGAGGTGCCAGCTGCTGAGGTGCTAGCTGTGCACCACCCTGCACGGTCCATGCTGTGGCACAGGGGCTACAACTGCCAGGACAGAAATCCAATGGCTTGACAAACAACCCCAGGCCCAGAGCAACAGGAATCCTCACTCCTATCTCTGCCCCCCTTATCATGAGAAAATGTCATATAAAGTAACTCTTGTTCGTGTCCTTTATCCTCAAATTTATAACTGTCTCAGACGGTGCAGTCAAGGGTGAAGGTTATTTGTGTCATACTTGCCAAGAAAGTGCCCCTTTCAACACTTAAGGAACACAGTCAAACTACAGATAAAGAAGCAGACAAAAAAGATTCTGTCTTTTTCAAGTATTATTTATCTCCTCTGTGTTCTTTGTTTCCCTCATGGTGGAGATACCAGCTGGAGTAAGATTCACGGACTTAAATCCTTGAACCCAAGTGTGTCATTTAATTTTCTTTCACTTGAAACTAACATCAGATGGGAGTAACAAGGGTCAAATTGGAAATGCACCCTTTGGAAGCACTAAGGCGTTCTTTTTCCTAAGATATGGGTCTCAAGTTGACACTCAGTAAGTTGTTTGATAGAACTAAGGGTAAAAATAATGCAGAGTTCCCTTTGGGAAGCTCAGCTGGGCCAAATACAATGCTGCTTTTTGCTACTTAGGTAAAGTTTGACAATAAGGAAAGAGACGTTATGATAACAACCAGTGTATAAATATTATATATTTATATCTAAAGTATTTACAGACAGCCTTGTCCACTTACAGCCAGAACTACTCAAAACAAGCACCAGTCACACAAAACTACAGGCACCAGACACTAACCAGCTCCAGTCACAACAAACCAGAGTTCTCTCTTTATGCCAGTCCCATGCCAACCCTGCTTGGACAAAGGATGGGCACGAGGCCCCGAGGTGCTCAGCAGAAGGAGCTCAACCTCAGGATTAGGCCTCAGCTCTCTCACTCTGGGTCAGCTTCTCAGGCACAACAAGGTGTCGCTTAAGTTTACTCCAAGATGAGATCATTTTTTCCCCCTCACACCGCAGTCCCCTACAAAGGAGTCCCAGCAGCAGCCGGGGCTGTGATGTGGGAGGGAGCCGGGGCTGCGGGGTGGGGAGAGGCGGCTCCTGCCCCTCTGCCCTGCTCGGGGGCCAGGCCCTCTCCTAATAACACTGGTAAGACAGTTAATAAGACTCCCGATGAATGATTAGTATGGATTTCTGCACTGCTAATTTCCGTAACTATCACTCTTTGAAAGACAGCTCCAGGGATTTTGGGTCCGGGGTGCCTCTGTCTCTCCAAACACAGAGCTGCATTATATGTCACAGTTCAAATTGGCATATCCCGTTTCACTGATCTCATGTGCTCTGCACTTTAAAATGATACAATATTTTGAAACATGCAACTACTTTACTGATACCGTCTGTGCCTAAAAGCCTCAGTGCAGCTCCAACAATGGCTCCTATCTTCTTCTGCTGAAAGGAACACAAAGCCCTGGCATGTGCTCCATACTTTTTTGCCCGTTGGGTTGAGGCTTCGCATGGAGATCTGGGTCCCTGAGGAGTGTGGTGATTCCTGCTGGCCCAGCACAGGTTTCCCAGTCCCCACTGCTTCACACCTGTGCCAGGGTCACGGTGCTAGGAACACCAAACGGATCCCACCTGCTCTGTGCCAAGCAAAACTGGGTCCTGACGCCTCTGAGCCGGGCACCGAGGGGTCTGGTTGTCCTCAGAACAACCCACACGCCCAAAGCCTCTGGAGCTTTTGGCAACAACACCCTTCTCTGTGGCACAGGGGGACCTGGGGTGACAACCTCCACAGGGATCCGCACACGGGGAACAGAAAGTGTTGGTGCAAAGCCAGGGGGGAGAAGCCTCGTGTTCCTTCACACACCCGACCCCAGCCAGGCCCCCGAGCCCTCCCCAGCAAAAGGCTGTGGTGAGGCCAAAGCAGACACATTTGGACTGTTTTGCAATCCACCTGGTGGGCAGGTCGCTCATTCATTCTATAACACAAAAAAAAAAATCTCAGTGATTTTTTCTCCACCTATCTATTCATACACATAGGCACTGACACCTTTGTCCTGCTCCAACTGCAGAAGCAGCAAAGCCAAACCTGTCCTGTCAGTTTTCCTTCTTGCAGATCTCCTCTGCTGGTGACCTCTTGGGAGGAGAATTTTCTGCAGAGGGCATCAACCCCAGCATTATTGTTAGGAATTTAACCTGGGGTTCTGGAGGCAAACCAAAGAAAAACAGCCCCAAAACCAACAAATGTATGAATTATTTAAACCTGCTACTGTAGGGTTTAACCAACCCTCCTGAATCCTAGTAAGAATTCACAATTAAAGCCCAAAGTCAAACTCGAAGGCATATCTCTGCATTTAGATTGCACTACATGCAAACAACTCCTATATTATATTAAATGAAGTGTATTTTCCTAAGTTAATTATTGCCATTTTCATCCCCGGCCCCCAGAGCACTCTGTACTGGAATACAGCAGTGAAAATACCTGAAAGCTTGAGACAATGTCCAAGTTCCTGTCAGAATGGAATGTAATTAGTGCAAATTAAGCAGCATCCTGGAAAGGAGGAGGTCAGAGAGAACTGGCAGGGTCGAACTGGGTCATTACCAAGCATTTTTATAGCGAGGCAAGCAGGAGGGATACCAAGTTACCCACTGCCACTGTACCCTGAACTCTGGCTCTGTGCTCCAGACCTGCTTTGTCACAGCCATTGGGACCAGGAGCCATCAATTCTATCAGCAGCAGCCAAAAAGCTACCAAGTTACAACTGTAAAAAATAAAATAAGTGCAGTTGTTCCTTTCTTCTCTTTTTTAGTTTAGCTTTTGCTTTTTTAAGTCAGACTCATGAAAGCCCCGTGGACCAAAATGGACTGATGACAGCCCCATGGACCATTAGATCTGTGTGCTTGGTTCCATGGCATCAGATCTGAAGACCTGAAGCCTGTTCACCCACAGAGGGCTGTGTTCAAGGGAGGCACTGCCAATCTCTGACACATCTGGTCTGCAGCCTTGGAAAAGATGCCCTTCTGAGACCACTTCAGTCTTGGGGGTCCATCCTTGATCTGCCTTCCCTGATGTCTTCTTCACTTCACAGGAGATGTCAGAACACTGGAGCAGAACAGATGGGGTTTACAGACACATTTGCACTTGCACTCGGGTGCTGAGGCACATCTGTGCACCCATCCAGTGCTGATGCTGGGGCTCATCCTGCACGTGGGATCCCTTTGGCCATCCCAGTCTTCTGGGTTAGAAATGCTCCAAGTACAGGCTTAGTCCTGCATTTGGTAAGAAGGATTTTTCACAACACCCTTTGCAGCCAGTCACTCTAATTTAAGCATCTTGAACAACATTTCTTTTCAATAATTCAGTCTCTAATGACTTACAACCACAAAGTGGTAGGTGTTGTAAGATTATCCTCTCGAGCATTTACTACCATTTAAAGTCTTTTGCTCTAACAAAACTATTCCCCATTTCTGTCAGCACAGTAAAACTCAAAGAGATTTCTCTGTTCAGTGAACACGGAGCCTCTCACCCACAGAGCAGAACTTCACAAGCCTGAGAGCCTGGAGATGAGACCGTGCCAGACCTTCTGCAGAGGGATGTCCCAGAACACCTGCACCCCGAGGAGGTTTTGGAAAGGGATGCAGCACACCAGGCACCCTTCTGGGCCAGAAGGCAAGGGGATATGGAGAGTATCATTCTCCCAAGCCAATGTGAAATCTCTGGCAGAACTGCCTCTGTGTGGCAGCTGGACTGGCTGGACTGGGAGCTCTCAGGGTCTTTGGAGTGCAACTGAAATCATGTGGGCATGTAATGCTGGAAAGGACCTTCATTGGTGGATCATCACCCTGCCTGCTTTCTGTAACACCAGTCTCAGACCAGAGACAGCTTCTGTAAATGATTTTTTTTCCTGTCATACTGGAATTCTACACACGAGGAGCAGCTGTGGGGGTGAGGGAGAGGCCTGTGAGCAGGGACTCCTGACTCAGGTGAGCTCCTCACACGTCTCTGCCCTGAGGTCTCCACGGGATAGACTTTTTCTCGTGTCTGACAGAACACTAGAAAACCCCTCCAGCATGACAACAAAAAAAATAAATATCAAAAGAACATTTGAAGAGCTCAATAAATTGATCATATTCTGCTGAACCTTCACCCTTGTAACGATAGTACCATTTAAATGCTAATGCCATTTTTAAAAAAGTCAATTACAGGAGTTTTAAAGTAATGGAGTCAGCAGTCTTGATGTAAATCTGTTATATTAATCTGCTCTCTACACTGTATCCATGGGCACTGATGCATTCACCCCCTTTTCCCTGGAGGTAATGTTCCCTCGCAGTGGTACCAGTAATTGAATCAAGTTGATACAGACACCAAAAATATTGTAAGTCTTGTAGGTAATGAAAAGCATATGTTGATAAAGGCAGTTGCTGTATTTTTGGATAGAAGAGCACTGACATTTGGGAAGTTCAAAATTAGAATTAACCCTTTGATGATGAAGTGACCTGAAATTGTCTTCACAAACTGCTAATTTCGCTGAGAAAAGCTGCCTGAAATCTGCCACGAGACAAAACCCTTTACCTCCCATTCTTCCCTGCTTATTTCCAATTTAATTCACTTCCAGAAAGCCTGATCTTTTCAAAAATTTTTCAAAGTGGTTCAGATGAAATGCAAGAAGATCAGAAAATAAACATTGCTCAGGTTCAAATTAAGTTCTGTGCTTTTTTTTTTAAGCCTGACTGAAGCTGGAAAGTCACACCAACAGAGATGTTCAGATTGTGCTTTGCATGTGCAGGTAAAATGGATGCACTGGAAGGCTCCAGGGGCCAGCTCCTCCTCAGAAGATTTTGGGTGCAATTCTAAACTGAATACACTCAGATAACCCAGGCAGCTGCAAGCAGAGCTTGTCACATCTCAAACCAACTGTTACAAGCGTATTAACATAAAAGTAGCCTATAAATGTCCCATAAATGAATGGAAAGCAAATATACCAACTGTTCATCCAGTCTGTAAAGTGGGGCCAGAAGAGCGAAGTGCAGACAGGGGATGGTGCTCAGACTGCTGAGTCTGAGCCAGAGGGCTGCAGTGGGTTCAAACAGATCCCAAACAGTGTAGCCTTCCCTGCCACCACAACATGTGGAAGCTGGAATGCTCCTCAAGCTAAACAAGATTCACAGAATCACAGAATTTCAGGGGTTGGAAGGGACCTAGAAAATCATCTAGTGCAACCCCCCTGCCAGAGCAGGGGCACCTAGACCAAGTCACCCAGGAATAGGTCCAGGTGGTTCTGGAATGTCTCCAGAGAAGGAGACTCCACACCCTCCCTGGGCAGCTCATTCCAGGCTCTGGCACCCTCACTGGGAAATTCTTCCTTGTGTTTCCCCTAAACCTCTTGTGCTCCAACTGACTCCCATTGCCTCTTGTCCTGTCACTGGATGACAC